>MU678689.1:32476-67624 GCA_026770625.1 Nicotiana glauca
TTTTCCCCCCCCCCCCCCCCACCTCATTTTTTTTGTTTTAATTGAGCATGTGGGTATATTTCAGTCGCCACATTGAATTGAATCGATTAGTCATTTGAATATCCTGAACATGTCAATCTCTTTAAATATTTCTGATTGGTCATTCTTGTTGGTTTCAAACTCAGTTAAATATGTATTTCACCTCATTGGCTTCAACTCATTTATCTTAGTGATTGATTTTGTTACTTAATTGTTGATTGGAACATGTTAATTTAATTGCATTTAGTTTGTTGTTTTTTTTAAATTGGTGTTAACAAAGACTGGTTCAATTCACTGAAGTAGGATAATAATAAATCAAGGATAGTTCAGGGGGTAGTTTGGGGAATTATTAAAATCAGGATGGTAGATTATAGGCTGCTAAAGGACTGATTAGAGACAATTCTAAGTGGGATTAAAAGTTAGAAAGACAAATAATAGTGGAGACAACACTTGCTGATTTAAGGGACTAAAAATGGGCACTAATGAATGAATAAAGGCACTAGGATAATGGGGTAATGAAGAAGTGAAAAGTAGAATTGAAAGTGGAGGATGCACTAGCAGAATGCCTATTAAAAGACTGAAAATCAGAATAAGAGGGGGGGCTGTTTTTAGAAATAGAGAGCAATTCTTAGGGATCCTTTTTTTTTGTGAGTCTTGGGCAGTTCAGTGGAAAGATAAGTCTGAGAGAGAACTTCTTTTGAGAGCTAAAAAACCGGTTCTTGGGATCAATCCTTGGAATCAGTCCTGAGAGAAACATAGATTGCATAGAAAGCTGTCCAAAAATAAAAGGAAACAAAAACCTACTGTCTCATGGCATCCGTAGGTGTAATTCAGATTCTGGACTGTGATTCCCACCTCTTTCTATTGCTAAAGTGGTTCAGTTGTTTACTGATTCAGTTTTGATTTGATGCAAGTTTGGTCGAGTCTGTTTTGGTTTGCCATTGTTGTTGCTGTTGGTTTTAAAACTGGTTCTGGGTTGTGGTCGAGTGTATTCCTGGTTTAAAAAAACTGGTTATGAGTGTTCTGGTTTTTCTTTGGTCTCAAATTCTCCTGGGTTTGCTGCATTCAATACTGGGCTACTGCTGTCATATTGTTGTGTTATTGCTGCTGTTAACTTGCTGACCTCCTTCTCTTCTGTTCTGTTATATTCCTGCCAGGTACTCATTTGGACCTTTGCTGTAACCTCAAGTAAAAAAATGGAATAAAATGGCTCATCTGCTTTGATCTTGAGATCTGCCTGCTAAACATTACATACTAGTAGCTGAATAAATACCAGATGATGAGTATTTAGTTTAGTTAAATGTCAATTTGTGTGTAAAAACTTTAGACGGTAATCAGGACTGCCTAAAAGTGTTTTGGACTGTTTTCGTGAATTAATAAGTTGTTAATACTAGAATGGTTTAGTTTATTTCGTTTGAATTGTGTTATAGTCTCAGTTGGTGTAGGATAAATTCAAACTCAAGAGAGCTGGAACCGAAAGATGACTTGAAAATCTGTGATTTTCATTCATGATAGTAACTGCAACTTAAGTTGGAAATCAGTAGTTAGTCTTGGATTAGCTTAGAATAATCATTCATATCGCATTGTGTTAAGTCAAAAACGGGAATTAGAATTAGTTAAGATGTAATTGCTTCAGAATCCTCTAGTCACTCCGAAATTGATAAGTGTGGTATAGTTATGTCCGGATTAACAATCATTTTGACAATTGTATCAGGACGGAAGAGGTAGTTTATTGGTAATTTAAATTGCCAATCATCATCGTTTCTATTTTAGTTAATTTGTTAAATAGCAGTATGTGCTCAATTAGGATCGCAGGACCCAATTATAACAGTTCTTAAACCATATAATTAACTAGAATTTTTTTTTATTTTATTTTTAGAAACAAGCTAAATAGAGAATCATAGTTTTCTTTAGGCTTGCCTTAAATAAAAAATGAGACGAGCCTCGCCAGAAAAAATACATAATTGCGGGGCCCTCGTTAAATGTATATATTAAAACACTCAGATTTCGGGATGAGCCGTTTAACAAAATTTCACGGCCTTCCCCAAAATAATAATACGCTAGTCGTTTCAGGTACGCTTTTCATAATTTACTTTCTTAAATTCGGGTGCATATTTATGTGACCCAAATCCAAATCTCAACGGAGTCAAAATATGTCAATAACCACGGGTACATTGATGTGCCTTGGTTTGAGATGTGTTTTCACCGTTGCAATTCTTGTAAAATAATAATATTCGAAAGCGGTTAAAAGTTAAAATTTGCACATAAGTTAAAGCATGTTACAAAATCAGATAAATAAGCCAAATATGACAGTTGAGCGACCGTGCTAGAACCACGGAACTCTGGAATGCCTAACACCTTCTCCGGGGTTAACAGAATTCCTTATCCGGATTTTTGGTTCGTAGACTATAATACGGAGTTAACTTTTTCCTCGATTCGGGATTCAAACCGGTGACTTGGGACACCATAAATCTCTCAAGTGGCGACTCTGAATCTCTTAATAAACGAATCCCATTTCGATTGTCCTTTAATTGGAAAAACTCCCTTTACTGCGCCCTTCGCGGGGTGCGGTAGGGCAAAAAGGAGGTGCGACAGCTCTGGCGACTCTGCTGGGGATCATAACCCAGAACCACTGGTTCAGGGTTAGAAATTCGAGCTTGAAATAATTGTTGTATTTGGCTTATTTATTATCTGATTTTTATTTGATGTTTTGGCTTAAATGTTGCTTTTTACCGCTTTGATAATTTTTGAACTGTGTATATAAACTGCCTTCCACGCACCCCTTCTAAGTCTTCTTGAAATAAAAATTGGGCATTTGTTTGACATAGCCCATTTTCTTTGAGATAGCCGAGGTGCTTGGCACCCGGTGAAGGATTTAGTCACACATGTTTTAGGCGGGGAGCACGACCAGTTAAGCCGGAAAGCAATGCTACTGGTACACTGACCCTCCTCGGCTCGAGTTGTCCGCTTGAGTAAGCCAGTCTAGATACTTTCTCCCATAAGATTTTAACCTAGAATAACTTAGCCTCATGTCGGATCCCTAGTAGGAACGCTTGTTTGCATCATGTGCATTTGACTTAGGAGATTCAACACAAGGGTTGGATCTGTCTAGGACAGGTGTACCTGAAATGAAAAAGACCATTCTGATTCATCTTACTTGCTACTTGTGCATTCATTTGCTTCGGGGTTGCATGTTGACCTGTTTTTTAAATAATGAGAGGAGAATTAAAGAAAAATAAAAAAAATGGAAAAAGAAAAATGTTTTTGAAAAAAAAAAGGGAATATTTTTTAAGGAAAAATCAGGATTTGAAAATGATAGCAAAAAATTTTCTGTTTTCCTTTTTGAAAAAAAATATATATATATATATATGATTTTATTTCCGCCATGTCTGGCTGAACTACGCTGGTTTGATTCTCACCGGATGTGAGATACGCAGGCAACCCTCATCGGGTCCAACCTCCCCTTTTGCAAAAAATAGCCAAAAATATCAAATTTTAATTTTGTTATAAATAAGTCGGGTGATGCCGCTTTTGTCAAAAATAGCCGAATGTTCCCGAAAGGGACGCCGGAAGGCTGACTTTGCATAAAACAGCCACCTTTGGGTCATTTTTAGATTTTGGCCGGCCGGCCCACACAACCTTAAAATCTGCGTCCCCGAGGCGTTGAAAGGTCGTGTTTGCAAAACCAGGTCTTTTATTTTAATTTGAAAAACAAGAAAAAGAGTATGTGGTCAAGTGAATACCATTTGGATTTTTGGTCAAAATAAGCCGAGTGAGCTTCGGCAGTGTATTAAACCGTTCCTGCTGAAATAACCTTAGAGTATCTTTCAGTTGTCGAAAGGCTATATTCGTAAAAGAACGGACAAGTTTGTAAAATAAGCCTTCCCGGCCTCAAAATTCATGTGAAATTGAGAAGGGGCCACATTTGCAAAAATAGCCATTTGGTTAAAATTGGCATATAGGGGAAGGAATCTGTCAGTCTGTTTTTTTTTAAATTTGTATTTCTTTTGATTAGAGTATGTGGGTTGTTTAATGTTCAAGTCTGTATCTCGTCTTTCACCAGAGTCTGTTAGTTCAGTCTAAGTTTGTTAGTTTTTTTTAATCATTGTAATCAAAGTGTGTTTTATTATGAAAATTGAAAATTCCAAAAAATGTTTGATTGTTGTTTACCTTTCATTTGCCTGAACTACGCACGGTCTGATTCATGTGGGGATATGATATGTAGGCAATCTCCATAAGATTCGACCACAACTAAAAAAATGATGAAATAAAAAAGAGAAAAAATGTTGATAATAATAAGGACCGACTGAATCCATTCTAACATGTTTTGTTTTGAATGGTGAAGAAAGGTGGTTGGTTGTGTTTTTGAGTAACTCTTCCGTGCAACAAAAAGGACGAGGACAATGACAGAGAACAACAGAAGTGAGTGGGTTGGTACCGATGCCCGACAACAGCTGGTTGAACAGAACAACGGGTTGGCAGAAGAAGTGAAAATGTTAAGACAACATGTGGCAGACATGTATCAGGCATGGATGGCTGGGAAAGCACCACCCCCGCCACCACCTAGCTTCCTGGACTCTGTCTTACCCAAACACCGAACACAATGTCAGGTGATTCCCCACACTCTCCATATCTACCCGCCTATCACAGCTTTCCCAGACACCCGAGTAGCTCCATCACTCGTCATCCAGCTATGTTCTCCCAACGTTACTCCCCTCCCCAACGCTACTTCTCTCCAAGGGACTCCCAAATACATGTTTCACTTTCCAAGTACCCAGCTCCATGAAATGCCTATCCACACCCACGAGTGTACCAGAAACCCCTTGGGTCAGGTTTTAGGCCAAATCAGGCATTTAGGAACGAGAGGTTGCTGAAACGAGAAAAGGCTCTCACCCCTGTTGGAGGGTCATATGCCAGTTTGTTTCAGAAGTTGAAGCACTCGGGCATGTTGAAACCAATCCAGATAAAAATGCCAAACCTGCTGTCAAAGAAATGTAACTTTTCTCAAAAGTGCGCATATTGCTCTGATGCCCCGGGTCATGATATAGAGAAGTGTTGGAAGCTGAAGAAAGCAATTCAGGAGCTTGTTGATGCAGGTGACATTGGCGTGCAAAATCTGGATGTAGTAGACACGAGCCAAAGTTCCTGGTATTGTTGAGACAGAACCCGTTGGCTAGGATGCCGTGCTTGGTGATTGGGAAGATGCTCCATTCCTTGGTTAGCCGGAGTAGAGCTTTGGTGGTTTATTTTGTTATCATTTCTTTTGTCCAGTTTATTTTAGGGTTTTGATCTGGGTATTGTCTTATGTCAAACCCTCTTATCCTTCCATTTTGTCATAGCTGTTTGCTTAGTTTTGTCCAGGTTTGTTTCAGGGCTGTACTCCAGTTTATTGTGCTTGTTTTGTTGTACAAACTCTTTTCCCCTCTATCTAATGCAATTCTCGGTCTCCCGTTATTTCTAGTCATTTTTTTGGGGGTTTAAGTTTTTTCTCTTTATAGTTCTTTTTTGTCAACTCTAATGACATGACATGCACGCATAATTTTGGCCTAATCTTAAAAGTTAATCATGAAGCAATTGGAAGGTGATCGGGACATTTAAAGGAAATAAGAACGGTTTGAGGCCCGATCCATGTGAAACTGGGGAAAGTAAAAAGAAAACTGTTAAAGGCAAGATTGGCCATGTTGACATGGGGTTCGTTCAGTAATGAAAATGAGAGTGTTGCCCAACAGTGCTTTAAAGATATGACGGATGTTAATCGTATTGTTTACACTTGGTATGTTTTGAAGATTGGAATGACGAAGGCATTCCGTTCTGCTATCCAAACACTCTATCCTTCGTCACCCCTTTGAGCCTTATTTGATTTTTTGCATACCCTCCTTCGGAATCGGTAGCAAAGACTAGAAACACAAACATGGAAGTTTTGAAAAAAAAAAAAGAAAACAACAAAAGCAACACAAAACAACAAAAGAGAAAAAGAGATATAGAAAAGAAAAAGAAAAAAAATATAATAAGTGGAAAGGAAAACTAGAACAACGAGGAAGTGGGAACTACGTTTGACCTGATTCCTCAAAGAGGATACGTAGGCGCTTCACAGCTCGGTCATAGTGTAAATAAAATCAAAAAATCCCCAAGCAAGAAACTTGGGCAAAAGTTGTGTTTATTATAAATAAATCTAATTTCTAAGGTTATAATTTTATACCCAGGTTGTTTTGTTTTGAGCCTTTAATACCCTTTCCTTTCTAACCCCATCCAAAATCCCACGTTACGGTCCAAAGAAAGACCTTTTGACCAATCTTCAAAAGAGGCCAGGTCAGGCAAATGAGAGAGTCTTATCGGCGAGCATAACACTCTGATCCCCAGTAGAAAAGACTCTGATCCCCATCAGAAAAGAAATATGAGAGAGTCTTAGCGGTAACACTCCCAATCCCCAGCTGAAAAGTAATACAAACGAGAGAGTCTTGTTGGTGAAAACCTTCACAGGCACCATAAGGCGATGAAAGCTGAGAGAAAAAAAACCAAACTGAGAGAGGCTTGATAGTGAAAACTCTTCGGATACTACAAGTCAAATAAAGATTGATAATCAGATGGGAAATCACCAGACAAAGATTGTGAAAGGCGATTAACGACGGAGGATAGGCTACATGTGCATGTCATGGCCATTAGAGTTGGTGTCCACGTCAGATAGGTTTTTACTTTATAGTTTTCCTTGACATAAGTCTTCTCTTTCTTCGGTCTTTTATTCTGTTCGCTTTATCTTTCTCCTTTCATAAAAAATTCCCCAACAAAGTCTGTTTGTGAGAAATGACTTCAAATCCGCCATCAGCTTTCCAATTATGCAAGACGAGATCTGACTAGTACATCCAAGTGGTATGAGTCAGGAAGGAACAAGTGCAAGGCCAGTGTCAAGAAGGATATTCCCCAGCAAGAGGAGATTGACAAAGGGATGGACCAATATAAAGAAGGATATCCCCAACAGAAAAGGTATTTTCAGTGACACGGATGAACTAAGAAAGTGGTTCATCATGTAAAACATGCAAGATCCTCAAGCGGAGTCAACTGTCATAGGAAATGTGGGAGGGTCAGATAATAGGATAAAAATGGAAAACAACGGTGAGAGGTTTGTGAATAAAGAATCATCAAGAGGGAAGGAAGTTATCGACCAAGTTTCAATATGGCCAGACGACGCAAAGCAGGGCAAGTCGTTCTAAGACCAACAAATAACATCATCCCCAACAAGTTTTGATAGTGTAATGGGACGCAAAGCAGGGAAGGAGAGAAGGAGAACCATCCCCGCAGGAGCATCACAACCAACCACCGCGTTTTAAACTAACAAATTTTCTTTGATTTGAAGTAGGAAAAGGAAATGACATTGATGGCGGAAAGGCATGCCACAAGGAAGATTATCAAACTGTGGCAGAAAATTTTTCTTTTATTTGGAAAATTTTCTAGAAGTCAGGTATCCACTTGGGGAAGAAGAAAGATAACACCAGTCTTAAGGGGAAGTGGGCTTAGAATCAGTGCTATCCCCAGCAGTATTGAAAGAAGGAAAATAACATGTTTTAATGAAGGAAGTTGTATCCCCAGCAGACAAAACAAAAGGGATGAAACTTGTGAAGCCAGTGTCATCCCCAGCAGTTCTCAGAAGAATAAAGCATGAAGGAATGAAAATTCCCCCCAGCAGTGTTATCCTCAATAGCGTTATCCCCAGCTGATAACATTTTATCCCCAACAATGTTGAGAGAAAATAAAAGTTTTGAAGGAAGCTTTGAAAAAAAAGAGAAGAAGAAGAAGGGGAAGAAAAGGAGATTCCCCTAGCAGTGATATCCCCAGCAGGTAAGTAAATAATTCCCCAGCAGCGTTATACCCAACGGTTCCGAGGGAAGACGACACGAGTGTTGAGGGAAGCAGTTCTGAAATCAGCTACCATTTTGAGGGAAGGAGGAAATCATCCCCAGTAAAAATGTCATTAACCGACCACCATTTTGAAAACTGACAAAATTTTTCTTTGTATGTAACAGGAACAAAGCAGCTGCAAATTTTCTCCTAAGATGAAAAATCTTAGTCCGATGAATTGTTTCTCCTAAGATGAAAAAATCTTAGTCCGATAAATTTTTTCTCCTAAGATGAAAAATCTTAGTCCGATGATTTTTTCTCCTAATATGAAAAATCTTAGTCTGATGAATTATTTCTCCTAAGATGAAAAAATCTTAGTCTGATGAATTTTCTCTCCTAAGATAAACATCTTAGTCTGATGAATTATCTCTCATAAGATCAAAAAATCTTAGTTTGATGAATTGTTTCTCCTAAGATGAAAAAATCTTAGTCCGATGAATTTCTCTCCTAAGATAAAAATCTTAGTCTGATGAATTGTTTCTCCTAAGATGAAAAAATCTTGTTCCGATGAATTTTTTTCCTAAGATGAAAAAATCTTAGTCTGATGAATTGTTTCTCCTAAGATGAAAAAATTTTAGTCGAATGAATTTTCTATCCTAAGATAAACATCTTAGTCTGATGAATTATCTCTCCTAAGATGAACAAATCTTAGTCTGATGAATTGTTTCTCCTAAGATGAAAAAATCTTAGTCCGATGATTTTCTCTCCTAAGATGAAAAAATCTTAGTCTGATGAATTGTTTCTCCTAAGATGAAAAAATCTTAGTCTGATGAATTGTTTCTCCTAAGATGAAAAATCTTAGTCCGATGAATTGTTTATCCTAAGATAAGCATCTTAGTATGATGAATTGTTTCTCCTAAGATGAAAAAATCTTAGTCTGATGAATTGTTTCTCCTAAGATAAACATCTTAGTCTGATGAATTTTTTTTCCTAATATGAAAAATCTTAGTCCGATGATTTTCTCTCCTAAGATGAAAAAATCTTAGTCTGATGAATTGTTTCTCCTAAGATGAAAAAATCTTAGTCTGATGAATTGTTTCTCCTAAGATGAAAAATCTTAGTCCGATGAATTGTTTCTCCTAAGATAAACATCTTAGTCTGATGAATTGTTTCTCCTAAGATGAAAAACTTTTAGTCCGATGAATTGTTTCTCCTAAGATAAACATCTTAGTCTGATGAATTGTTTCTCCTAAGATGAAAAAATCTTAGTCTGATGAATTTTCTCCTAAGATAATAAGAAGTCAGTTGGAAAGACTTAGAAAACATAACAACAAAGAAGTGAAGGCAACAACCGGAAAGACCTAGATAGATAACAAAAGGGGAATGACGTTTATTTTCAAGATATTGTTTTAAGTTGAGAGCCCGCCCATATAACAGAGGAATACATTTCAGTCTTTAAATTTCAAATTTTGAAGTCGGGAGCCCACCCGTATAACAGAGGAATACATTTCAGTCTTTACATTTTAAGTTAAGTAATCACACAAAAATGGACCTAGTCTGATGAATTATATCCTAGAGTCAAAAAAAAATCTTAGTCCGATGAATCTTTCTCCTAAGATATCAAAATCTCACTCCGATGAATCTTTCTCTCGAGATCACAAAAAAAAAATTGGACCTAGTCTAATGAATTATCTCCTAGAGTCAAAATCTTAGTCCGATGAATCTTTCTCCTAAGATACAGAAGAAATCTTAGTCTGTTGAAACTTTCACCTAAGATGGTAATACATTTCAGCCTTTAAATTTCAAGTTTTGAAGTCGGGAGCCCGCCCGTATAACAGAGGAATACATTTCAGTCTTACATTTCAAGTTTTGAAGTTGGGAGCCCGCCCATATAACAGAGGAATACATTTCAGTCAATACATTTCTAGTTTGAAGTCGGGAGCCCGCCCGTATAATAGAGGAATACATTGAAATTTGCAGTCAGTAAAGCGGAGGATCACAACAAGATCCCCAGCATAAATGCAAGTTCAGAAATCGGAAGAAAGCAGTTCAAACTTCGAAGAAAAATAATCTGAAGCTCAAAAGAAGGAAATAAACAGTTCAAGTTCGGCAATCAAGAGAGGCCGACGCGTCAAGTCAGAAACATCAGAGGAAGCAAGCCAACAAGAAAGCAAGGCGACAAGAGCAAGCCTGAAGATCTAGATAAGATTTTACAATTCATAGACTAGTTTAGTCTAGCTTCTTATTTTCTATTTAGCACGGTGTAATAAGGAGGTTGGCAAGCAGTAGCCTCAGCAGAAACAACAGTAACAGCAAAATCACAGTTCAACGGTAGTCCCAGCTACCAAGACTTCCCGAACTACATTGACCTGATTCCCTTTGAGCCAGGGATATGTAGGAGACCTTTTGAGGCAAATGTTCGGTCAAATCTTTCCAAAAAGTGCTTCATACGGAGTACTCAAACGGGAAAAAATTGCTCGTATCCGCTCACTTTATCTTTGCACGAAAACTCTTCATGTTTACGGGCAAAGAGGGGCAGCTGTGAGCACGTGATTTTTGCCCTCTATGAGAATTACTCCCAAAAATTCAAAATAAAATAATTTTGTGTTGTTTGCAATTTTTGTGGATTTTGTGTTATTTTTCTTTTATTGTTTGCGTGTGCATGTCTATTTGTTTAAATCGATAAAAATACAAAAATATATCGCATTTGCATTTTAAGATTTAATTGTACAATTAGGAGTAATTAAGTTTGTTTTACAAAAATGAAAGATCACAAAAAATAATGTTACTTTGCATTTTTAGCATTTAATGTCTAGTTGTATGATTTTAATTTTAATTGGTGTTTAATTTTGTAGGATTAAGAGTTAATTAGTATTTTAAGTCAATTTTTGATTTTATGATTTAATCTAGGATTTTGGTTTTAAAATTAGGGTTAAAATAAATAGAAAGGAACAAAAATGGAGAAGAAAATTGAAACTGGGCCGTTTTAATTGACCAAAGTCTAGGCCCAAAACACTGTCTTTACCCGGTCCAAGCCAGCCAATCTCAGAGACGTCCAAACGACATCGTTTAGTCGCATTAGATCTCAGTCGTTCAATCCATGTCAATCCAACGGCCCTCGTCCCATCTCCCAACCCGCATCACCAGACCCGACCCATTCCCACGCCCGGTCCACCCCCATCATTCCCCAAACGACGCCGTCCCCATTAAGTTAACTGATCCAGGCCGTTGATCTCATTTGATCAAACGACCAAGATCAAATTCCCCATCTAGTATATAAGCCTAATCCCTTACCCCACACCCCCTAAGCCAAACCCCCTTTCGTCTCTAACGTTCAGAGACAGCCCACCCTACCTCCGCCATACTCCGCCCCCAACCACCGTGCTCCGCCCACCGGAAATCGCCTCACGGCGGTTCCGGTGGTTCAACCCCTCCCAAATTTACACCACTTATTCACCTCAACCTCCCCGTTCCAAAACCCTGAGCCTCATCCTTCGAATCCCAGCCAACATCTTCGAATCTTCAATCGAAGATCGGTCAGAAACCCTAATCCACCCAACGACCTCCAAAGTTACACCATCACCTCACCTCAACCTCCCCATCACCGTGCCACCCTCAGCTCCCCTCAAATCGACCTGGAACCCGTCGAATATCACTTTAAAGCCCAAGAACCCTAGCGCCGCCACAAGATTCCCAGGTGGCGGCGCCAACCCTAAACAGTCCCAAATCAACACCGGTTGACCACCAGACCACCCTAGTCCTTAATGCCATACCAGTTTTGTTCGAATCTTGGCCAAGCCTGTCAAATCTTAAATCGAACAAACGAGCCCTAGAAGAACCAAAAGAATTTGAGGTCACAACTGACCTTAGTTAAGTGTTCTTAGTCAAGAACACTCGATTAAGGTCCGTTTTGGCCTCGAAAGCTCGAGTCAAGACTTTGACAGATCAAAGTTCGTTGGTTTATGATTTGGAGGTATTTTTCCTTTCCTTTTCTGTTCTATTTTTGTCATTGTTTATTTGTTTTAAGTTTTTTGTATTTTATTTGATTTTTTTTATTATCTTTGTCGATTATCTTCTTCTTCTCCTTTGGACCTTTTTCTTCTAATGATTAGCATATGTAGGTTACTGTGAGAATTATTTAAAATAGCTTCGTCGATTAGTTCAATAGGTTTGAGTGTAGGCTTAACATAGCAGTAATGAAAGTTTGGCTTTGATTTCATAGTGTGTTCCCCCCTACTTTCTTTTTTTTGTTTTAATTGAGCCTGTGGGTATATTTCAGTCACCACATTGAATTGAATTGATTAGTCATTTGAATATCCTGAACCTGTCAATCTCTTTAAATTTTTCTGATTGGTCATTCTTGTTGGTTTCAAACTCAGTTAAATATGTGTTTCACCTCATTGGCTTCAACTCCTTTATCCTAGTGATTGATTTTGTTGCTTAATTGTTGATTGGAACATGTTAATTTAATTGCAGTTAGTTTGCTGTTTTGTTTAAATTGGTGTTAACAAAGACTGGTTCAATTCACTGAAGTAGGATAATAATAAATTAAGGGTAGTTAAGGGGGGTAGTTTGGGGAATTATTAAAATTAGGTGGGGGGAGGGGTAGATTAGAGGCTGCTAAAGGACCGATTAGAGACAATTCTAAGTGGGATTAAAAGTTAGAAAGACAAATAGTAGTGGAGACAACACTTGCTGGTTTAAGGGACTAAAAATGGGCATTAATGAATAAATAAAGGCACTAGGATAATGGGATAATGAAGAAGTGAAAAGTAGAATTAAAAGTGGAGGATGCACTAGCAGAATGCCTATTAAAAGACTGAAAATCAGAATAAGAGGGGGGACTGTTTTTAGAAATAGAGAGCAGTTCCTGGGGATCCTTTTTTTGGTGAGTCTTGGGCAGTTCAGTGGAAAGATAAGTCTGAGAGAGAACTTCTTTTGAGAGCTAAAAAACCGGTTCTTGGGATCAATCCTTGGAATCAGCCCTGAGAGGAACTTAGTTTGCATAGAAAGCTCTCCAAAAGTAAAAGGAAACAAAAACCTACTGTCTCATGGCATCCGTAGGTGTAATTCAGATTCTAGACTGTGATTCCCACCTCTTTCTATTGCTAAAGTGGTTCCGTAATTTACTGATTCAGTTTTGATTTGATGCAAGTTTGGTCGAGTCTATTTTGGTTTGGCATTGCTGTTGCTGTTGGTTTTAAAACTGGTTCTGGGTTGTGGTCGAGTGTATTTCTGGTTTAAAAAAACTGGTTATGAGTGTTCTGGTTTTTCTTTGGTCTCAAATTCTCCTGGGTTTGCTGCATTCATTATTGGGCTGCTGCTGTCATATTACTGTGTTATTGCTGCTGCTAACTTGCTGACCTCCTTCTCTTCTGTTCTGTTATATTCTTGCCAGGTACTCATTTGGACCTTTGCTGTAACCTCAAGTAAAAATTGGAATAAAATGGCTCATCTGCTTTGATCTTGAGATCTGCCTGCTAAACATTACATACTAGTAGCTGAATAGATACCAGATTATGAGTAGTTAGCTTAGTTAAATGTCAATTTGTGTGTAAAAACTTTGGACGGTAATCAGGACTGCCTAAAAGTGTTTTGGACTGTTTTCGTGAATTAATAAGTTGTTAATACTAGAATGGTTTAGTTTATTTTATTCGAATTGTGTTATAGTCTCAGTTGGTGTAGGGTAAATTCAAACTCAAGAGAGCTGGAACCGAAAGATGACTTGAAAATATGTGATTTTCATTCATGATAGTAACTGCAACTTAAGTTGGAAATCAGTAGTTAGTCTTGGATTAGCTTAGAATAATCATTCATATCGCATTGTGTTAAGTCAAAAACGGGAATTAGAATTAGTTAAGATGTAATTGCTTCAGAATCCTCTAGTCACTCCGAAATTGATAAGCGTGGTATAGTTATATCCGGATTAACAATCATTTTGACAATTGTATCAGGACGGAAGAGGTAGTTTATTGGTAATTTAAATTGCCAATCATCATCGTTTCTATTTTAGTTAATTTGTTAAATAGCAGTATGTGCTCAATTAGGATCGCAGGACCCTATTATAATAGTTCTTAAACCATATAATTAAGTAGGATTTTTTTATTTTTATTTTTAGAAACAACTAAATAGAGAATCGTAGTTTACTTTAGGCTTGCCTTAAATAAAAAATGAGACGAGCCTCGCCAGAAAAAAATGCATAATTGCGGGGCCCTCATTAAATGTATATATTAAAACACTCAGATTTCGGGACGGGCCGTTTAACAAAATTTCACGACCTTCCCCAAAATAATAATACGCTAGTATTTTCACGCGCGCTTTTAATAATTTACTTTCTTAAATTCGGGTGCACATTTATGTGACCCAAATCCAAATCTCAACGGAGTGGAAATATGTCAATAACCACGGGTACATTGATGTGGCGTGGTTTGAGATGTGTTTTCACGACGTTGCAATTCTTGTAAAATAATAATATTCGAAAGCGGTTAAAAGTTAAAATTTGCACATAAGTTAAAACATGTTATAGAATCAGATAAATAAGCCAAATATGACAGTTGAGTGACCGTGCTAGAACTACGGAACTCGGGAATGCCTAAAACCTTCTCCCGGGTTAACAGAATTCCTTATCGGGATTTCTGGTTCGTAGACTGTAATACAGAGTCAACTTTTTCCTCGATTCGGGATTCAAACCGGTGTCTTGGGACACCATAAATCTCTCAAGTGACGACTCTGAATCTCTTAATAAACGAATCTCATTTCGATTGTCCTTTAATTGGAAAAACTCCCTTTACTACGCCCTTCGCGGGGTGCGATAGCGCAAAAAGGAGGTGCGACAGTCTTGTGCTCGGCCTTCTTGATGAATTTTACCATTGTCTATTTACCAAACACACAATGCTCACAAAAATTCAAAACTTGATTTTTGTATCCATTCAGTAAATTCTGCTTACTCAAAAAAGACAATCCATTATCATTCATATGGCCAAGTCGCAAGTGCCATAACTGAGACTGATTCAGATCACTTTTTCCCGAAGCTACAGCAACTTCCCCTTCAACTACACTGGCCTGAAGATGATACAATTTAGAATGTAGTTTACCCTTCATGAGTATCATGGAGCCTTTGCGCATTTTAAGTATTCCATTCTCGGAGTGAAATTTATACCCTTGATCATCCAAAGTCGAAAGAGATATCAAAATTTTCTTTATTCGAGGAACATGCCAACACTCAATGTTTCTGATAATTCCGTTGAACATTCTCAATTTGATATAACTAACCCCCTCCTCTGGTAATGGATTATCATCTCCCATATAGACAGTCCCACTCATTTGTTTGTAAGTTGCAAACCAATTCTTGTGTGGACACATGTGGAAAGTAGCACCGGAATCAAGAACCCAAGAATTTTGCCCATGACTAGAACTCACAGCACAAACTTCCCTTACATAATCACTATCATCAGAATTTTTGCCAGTTTCAATAATATTTGCCGAATTATCTATTTTCTCCTTCAGCTTAGGACAATCTCTCTTATAGTGACCTTGCCCCCCGCACTCATAACAATTTTGCTTCCTTGCTCTAGGCTTTGATCTTGCGGTTGACTTTTTTCTGTTAAAATCCTTTTTATTGTGTTCTTCCTCTAATCACAAGACCCTCGCCCTCAATTCTGTTGTCTAGAAAGCTCTTTTTCAACTCTTTAGATTTTAGTGCATTACTAACTCTTCTAGTGAAATTCTATCTTTCCTATATAGCAATGTATCGGCAAAAGTATCATAAGACTAAAGAACATAACACAATCAATGTCTGATCCTCACTCTCAATTTTGATATCCACATTCTTCAAGTCCATTATAATTGAATTAAACTCATCAAGGTGAGTTTTAACAAGCGTACCTTCATTCATACGGAGATTGTATAACCTCTTTTTTTAGGTAAAGGCGGTTTGTCAGTGATTTCTTAGAATATAGATCTTCCAGCTTCTTCCATGCCGTTGCTGCAGAAGTTTCTTCAACAATTTCCCGAAGAACGCTATCTTTAATGCTCATGAAGATCGCACTCAAAGCCCTCTCGTTCAGGTCTTCCTTCTTTGTCTCTTTCATATCTTCAGGAAAATCCTCATCAATTGCTTTCCATAATCCTTGTAACACCAGAAACGATTTCATCCTAATCTTCCATAGACTGAAACTAGAACCTCCGTCAAATTTCTCTACTTCGTACTTTGTTAAAGATGATGAAGATATCTTAACCCTAAATTACGTGTAGAAACCCGAACCTTGCTCTAATACCAATTGTTGCGAAATATCTTGGGTTAACTAGCACACAATCTCACACAAAGCAAATAGAGAAGAAAAATCAATACAAGGATTTAACGAGATTCGGCTAAGCCTAATCCTCGGGACAAAAGAAGGAGAGTTTTCCCACTATGAATGAGAAGAAAAGCATAATACAATCTATAGAATCCCCAACTACTACCCCTATATATAGATCCCAAAAGGTCCCAAATATATATAAGAAAGATTTTCCCAATTTGACAAGGACTATAGGTTTTCCGTTCCTAAATCTATTAGGACAATGAGTTTTCTTAAACCTATAGGGATTATGAGTTTCCTAAAAATACAAGAAAATAATTTAAGCCACAAAATAACAATTATTTTATAGGACAACTTCAATTGTGTCCCGGAATAAATGCAATTATACTTTATTTTTAAGATAACAGTTGAAAAATAAAATATAATACAAATTGCAGTAAATGCTTGTTTTGCGCTTCAGAAGACACCAGATATCAGGTCCAAAAAGTTAAAAATATATTTGTGGAAAAACTATTCTTTCAAAAGCATTACCCAAACACTCACTTAAAAAAGAGTATAAGCACAAAACTGACCACAATTAAAACCGTTTTCTTGTCCAAAGGCATTCCGTATAGTGTATCTTATGTAAAAACTAATAAAATTATAATAGAAGAATTTCAATAATTCTTACTGCTAAAATAATGAAGTGGGATAAGTGTGATAAAAATCATGAATACTAGGCTCTTAGTCTCAACTTATAAAATTACTAGATAATTTCCCTTTTTATCTTCCAATTTTTTAATGGATAAAAGTACTTACATTTATATTAGTGAAAGGTACTACCATTGAACTAGTCGAATTGTGCTAGTTGACCCCAACATTATTGTAATAGAAAAAATTCTTTCTGCTGCCACAGTAAGATGCTTAAATATTAAAAAAAAAGTTTATATAGTTTAAAATATTGGACACATAAAAAAAAAAACTTTTGCTTTCTGGAACTATTAAATCCAACAAGTTTAGCTGTTTCTAATGATTAGTAGTTTACATTAACCGTTCATTTAGCTTATATCATCATTTTGACAAATATTTTACTTTTAGCTTATATCATCATTTTGACAAATATTTTACTACTGTGCCTATGATTAACACAACTCTCATGCATTTAGGCCTAAGTTATAATAGAGTAATTAACAAACGGACTAACGGAGGATAGAAGGAATCAAGTTGAGGTGGGTTGTATAGCAGTACCAATTTCAAAAAATTTGAGAAAAGCTTGTGTTTTTTTAATCGCCACCTTTTTAATGATTATTTAGATAATAGTTTCTTACCTGAACGCTTTTTCTTTTTTTCTTTTGACATATCACATTCCATTGTTAAAAATGCCAAAAGAATTAATTAGCTTTTTTTGTATTTTTTCGGTGGAAATTGTAATATTTTAGAGGCAGGAAGCGAATCGATGGGTGGCTCTTGGATAAGGCTACTAAAGCTTGTGCTTTAGGTCCCCAAGAGTCAAAGGCCCCCTAATTTTTTTCTATCAGTTATAATTATTTATATTAGTAAGGTTTTTTTTTAAGTTAACAAGACATTAACATTTTATTTTAATACACTACATTGGTTCTAGTTATCAAATATTTTATTAATAGATATGAATATTTGAATAATTTAACTCTAAATTTTAAAATATTAGACAATGTTATAAAGTCGAATACGTAAAAGAGAGCTTAAAACCTGAAAGAAAATTTGTTAAGACCTTACAAATTTTTTCTTGATTATCTAAATTAACCGTGTCTATTATCCGGCCGTTATCACATTACTAATGTTATTTCCTTACATCTTCTTAAGTTTTGATTTTAGACGTTCAGTTTCATTGAGCCAGTTTCATTGAGCCGCCCCGAGCGAATCGAGAATCTTTTGGTATGACTACGTCCTTGCACCAAAGTATCTTCAGTAGTCTATTCCTCGTAAAATTTAGTTATGGAAAGAAATAGAAACCCTTCACAGAAAAATAAGGAAACATGTTTTTCATGGAATGGAAGATTAAAACAAAAAATCGAAAAATCATGAATGAAATATTTCCAGTCTATATTCGTTTTGCCAATCAAAATGGTAGACTTTTCTTGATCATAGTGGTCTAGTAATATAACAATAGCCATGTGTTTATTTGGGCGGTCCTCCCCGATTGTCTCAATATTCATTCTAAGATAAGTCTTTGACCTAATCCTCTGAGATGATTGTACTAATTTTATTATAACATTTTAGATGAAGCTTCTCTTTCAAACTGCGTGATCCTTAAAGTTAATACGAAATTTTACACAAATAATCGGTCAAATTTATTAACTATTTTTTCTAACCAGTATAAACAAATTAAACAGTAGAATGGGCAACTATTTAAGTTAATTATTTGACGTTAAAAGAGGTAATTAGTTATTATTACAAACAAATTAAATATATTATATTTCCCATATAGATATGGTTCGAACAAAAAAATGTGAACAATATTACAGTTGCTGTAAATACTGAACACACACTTTCAATATGTGTGTGTATGTTTACACATATAAATACACATATATGTGAGATCGTGATTTTTGACTTATATGATAATTACTTCCAAAAAATTTAAAATAAAATAGTTTTGTGTTGTGTGTGATTTTTGTGGATTTTTGTGTTATTTTTCTTTTATTGTTTGTATTTGTCTGTGCGTGTTAAATTGATAAAAAATACAAAAAAAAATATGTCACATTTGCATTTGGGATTCAATTCTACATTTAGGAGTAATTAAGTTTGTTCTACAAAAATGAAAAAAATCACAAAAAAATAGGTACTTTGCATTTTTAGCATTTAATGTCTAGTTGTGTGATTTTATTTTTAAATTGATACTTAAATTGTGTGTGATAATTATTATTAAGAGTTGATTTGTATTTGTAAGATAATTTTGATTTTGTAATTTAATCTAGGATTTTGGTTTTAAGTTAGGAATTAAAAAGAAAAGAAAAGAAAAAAAATGAAAAATAAAGAGAAAAACGGACTGGGCTGTTTTAATTTGGACCAAAACCAGGCCCAAAACACCCCTATACCCGGTCCAATTTGATCCGTCTCAGAGATCAACCAAACGACGCCGTTTAGGCGTCTCATATCTCAACCACTCATCCACTCGATCCAACGGTTCGTATCACTCCGTCCACGACCTCTCACAACCCGATCCTTTTACCCCCGAACCAAACCCGCCCTGTTACTACCCCAAACGACCACGTTTTGACCCCTCATTTAATCTAAACCGTTGAATTTATTTAATCAAACGGTCCAGATTAATTCATCTGTTTAATACACCCAAAATACCAATACCCTAACCCCCCCAAACCAAACCAGGCCCTCGTCTCTAACCTAGAGACCCTTTTTGTATCCCCGCCTCAATCCACCATCGGAAATCGCCTCACGGCGTTTCCGGTGGCCCAAACGCCTCCACCTTCACACCACTGAACCCCCACGACCTTATCATTCCCATCCCGTACTCACCTCCCTTCGAATCTAGCCAAGGCACCTCGAATCTCAATTTTTAGTCAAGAACCCTAGCGCCGCCACAAGATCCCCGGTGGCGGCACCACCTCCAAACGCCTCCATCTTCACACCATACCATCACTAGACCTCCCTCATCCCATACCCGTCACCACTTTATTTCGAATATCACTCCAACTCTTCGAATTCTAAATCAGAGAACGGAGCCCTACTTTAACTCCAAAAAAAAAAACCAAACGGGCACTGTGAGAATTTTTTGGACTGAATTAGACTTTAGTCGTATGTTTCCATATTGGAAACACACGATTAAGGTCCATTTCAGTCCAAAGCGAAGGTACGATGAGTTTTCAGTTTTGGTCCGTTTGATTTCCGGGTATCTTTCAATTCTCTTTTCTTTGTTATTTTTTCATTTAATTTTCACGCTTCTTCTTCTCCTGCTTCATTTCTGTTTGATTCTATGATTGAACCAAGTCAGTCTATTCATATGAAATTAGTGTATCACAATGTTAATTGCTTAGTATGTCTGAATGCTTAAGTTTTGAAATTAGTTCATTACTTAGTCAGTAATAGCATTGAATTGAATTTGTCAATCTCTGAATTCTGTTGGTTTTTCAGTTTAGTTAAATGTATGTTTTAGAACACTGGCTTCAGCTCACTTATCTCAGTAGCTGATTGAGTTTGATAAGTTTGAGTTGGTTATAGCTGCATTTCTAGTGTAGGTTTCGAGGGTAATTTGAAATTTGAGAAATTGAAAGTGGTCTAGTGAGTGATCTGTCAGGTGATACTAGTGGACCATTAAGTTAATACATTTTTTAATACACTCTTAAGGTCAGGAAACAGAAGTCACATGGACACCATTTTATAGGTTTAAGAGATTTTGAATAGAAAACAGGATGCCCATACCCCTGTGACTTAATAAAGAAAGAAAAAGGTCAGTGGTGGTACTAAAAACTGATGTTTTAGTATTTTGAGTGGAGAATTCAGGGAATACTATGGGTAAAAATGGGTTCCTAATGGTTTAAGTGTGAAAACAGGCTGGAAAGAGGGGTGTGTTTTGGGGTATAAAGGAGGAGTTTTTGAATGAATTAAAGGAGTTTTTTTCAGTTAAGAAGAGTTTCATCTACTGTTCCATTACCTTAATCTCAGATTCCAGCTCTAGTTCAATCTTCTAGTTCATTCCAAAACTCAAAAATAGCTTGAATTCTCTACTTCTGTTACATACTCGAATCCTAAAAATATTCAGAATTATTTGGGCATTGGTATTGTTTAGTTGGAGTTAAATGTGGTTTAATCAGTTGGGTATACAAGTCTCTTGGGTCATTTCAGAGTATTTTTGCACTGTTTGGGTTATTCTGTTGGTTGTGTTTGGTTTTCAACACACCCCTGGGTTTGAGTTTGATTTTTTTAAACTGTTGTTGCTTGCTTTCCTGCTGTTGCTGACTACTCTCCTTCTTCTCAATTGAACTACACTTCAGGTACACATTCGAATTCAGCTTGATGTAGCTTTGAAGTTGAAAAAAATGAAATAAATGTTCATCCGCCTCCTGATAGGTGCTTGTCTAATTGTAACAAATGATTTGTATTTAGTTTAGTTCATATAGTTCCTGGACTGTTAATTAGACTGACTGGACTGTACTAAATTGAACACTGAATGTGAATTAGTTAGTTGTTAAGCTATGAACCCTGTTATTGCATAAAGTGTAATTGAACTCTTATGGTAGTTGTAGTTGAGAATTAGAAGTTGGTTTGAATTCATATACAATCTCCTGTTTAGGTCTTGAAGTAGCACACGGCTTTGACAATAATAGCTTGAATCAGTTTGGAGTAGTTGTTTGTTTGGGGTTTGGATCATCAACGTGTTTGTATGTGACGTATAATGAAACCACTAATATCGTAATGTACAGAGTAGGCGTATAACTGGGGTCAAACTAATGTTCAATTAAATTGAATTGGGTGAATTGATGAGAATTTCCTAGAATTTCTAACTGGAATCACGTGAATTAAGGAATTTAAAGCATAAATTTAGCTTTAAGTGTAAAAGATGATTTCTATAACCCTAAGGAGGAGGCCGTGCAAATTGCACAGAGTTACTTAGTCTGTGTTGGTAATTAACTGGGGCTGTGTTGGCTCGTTCCCCGTTTGTTTTCTCCAATTGCAACTAAAGTCGTATATTATCTCTTAGACCCAATTTTCAAAGCAGGCCCAAAGTGTCGTTTGTCTTCAGCTTTTAGTTAAGATATCTGCCCAACACTCCATCTCGTTTTGGGCATGGGTTTCTGGCCACATGCCTACTAATGTTTTTGCCCTTTGTATATAATCGGGCTCATTTTAGATAAATTGCTAGAGATGCTTTATTTTTCACTTATTATGATGTTGGGTCTAACTGATTTGAGATAGGATAATATAGATGTAGGTTTTTTCCAAGTTTTTAATTAATTAGGACCTTCGACATATTATTAGAGACAAAAATATATAGAAAATCATAGTTGCTTTTAGGTTTGTCCTTTAAAATATTAAATGAGACGAGCCTCGCCAAATAAAACTACAAATTGCGGGGCCCTCAATAAATTTTGTATTAATTCTTAGACTTCGGGATGTGCCGTTTAGCGAATTTCACGGCCTTCCCAAAAGAAAAAATGTGTTAGTCTCTTTAGGCGCGCACTTTAATAAAATTACCTGCCTAAAATTCGGGTGCACATTTATGTGACCCAAATCCAAATCTCAACAAAGTCAAAATGTGTTAACAACCACGGGTGCATTGATTGCGACGTGGTTCGAGACATGTTTTCACGACATTGCAATTATATTAAAATGATAATAAAAGCGTTTTAAAGTTAATAAGAGCACGTAAGTTATAACATGTATTAAAATCAGATATTAAGCCATTTTTAACAGTTTAAGCGACCGTGCTAGAACCACGGGATCCGGGGGTGCCTAACACCTTCCCTCGGGTCAACAGAATTTCTTACTTAGAATTTCTGGTTCGCAGACTTCATTTGGAAAGTCGAAAATTTCCTCGATTTGGGATTCAAGATAAACTAGCGACTTGGGATACCAAAAGCTAAACCTTTCCCAAGTGGCGACTCTGAAATAAATTAATAATCTCATTTCGAATAATGTCACTTAAAATGGAAAAACTCCCTTATACATTTATTCTTCGGGGGTGATGCGCAAAAAGGAAGTGTGACAATATGTATATAGAAAGAGATAAAGATTACCTTTATTTGATGAGATTCTTAACCCAAAAAAGAGCTTTTATTGGAGTGACTGACTCATCAATCCTCCACAAAAGGACCATATGCTTCATTGATTCCAAAAAAAAAAATGTATACTTTAGGCTAGTTGACGAAGCATCTTTGCTGGCAATTGCTCAAAGTAGCGAACAAATTATGTCTTAATAATTCCGAAAATTTACCCTATAATAAAACAAGAATAGAATGCCAAGTAAAGATTTCGTAACACATTAAGCAATTGTGACACTTGAGAGAAGCAAATTGAGTCGGATTATGATGGCGATCGATTAAAGCAAACGTATATTAATTTTTTTTTTGTTTTTTTGTATAGCATGTTATTTTCCTAGTGGGTTTGTACTAAAACGTGCAAAAGTATTGATAATGCACTATTGACAACTGGCAGCGCAATCGTTGGTTAGCTTTTTTTAAAGCAAGAAAATGTAATGAAATTAAACGAAATCTTGACTTTCATCATACTACTAGTAAGAGAAAACTAATTCATAACTAAATTCAAGGACAAAATTGAGAATCCTGAATAAACATGATTCTAGACTGAATAAGAGATAGAGAAAATAAACTAGTGGTTGGATCTTTTAAACCTGCCTTGGCTTTGTCAAAACTGATTTTTCAACCCATTAATGTTGGTGAGTATAGAAATGGAAGTTTCAACCCTAAGCGTATGGTGGATTAAAAGAGATTCCTCCACCTTTTACCAGATATTTCGGTTTCGAGCTCTATTTTTGAACATGAACAATAAGAGTAGCACATTATGATGCAACAAGTGCATCACAATTTCGTTGTAGTTAAAGATATCCAAAAGGGAAGAGATAAGCCCAATATATGTCTAAGAATAAAAGACTTGTGGAGACAAGCCATGAGAGTACTTTCATTAAACTCGTGTCCAATACTATTTTACAATTTACACTATGATTGGCAAAAGAAGCCAAGTCTATTGTTTATCATGTAGGGCAGAGTTGGAGCATATCGCACTTCTCCTCAGACAACTTGTTGGGGGTGTGGGCCAATTACAACAGGGGTTTGTTTCTATATATGTAAGTGAAATATGTCCTCAAGATATAAAATTATATTATGAAAATAACTCACATTTCGTGTTTATTTTGGATTTATTTTTTAGTTTCTTTCTATTTGTTTATATCTATATCTATGTATCTATCTATCTATTCTATGTTATTATAAAAGCACGAATAATTTAGGCTAAATATTGAACAATTAAAATATCCTTGAAACATTGATAAACTTTTATAACCTTAATTATTTATATAATTTAAGGATATGATTGTAAATTACAGGCTATTTTTTATTTTATTTTATTTAAACATCGCACACATTAATGCTACATAGTTGACTTTGGGTCAAATTCTGGACGCCTTACTTTTTGGCCGATTTGGTTTACGCCTATTTTTTGGTCGATTTGATTTCTACATAGCTCAACCTTTTTTTAGCCTTTATTACATAGTTAAATAAAATCAGAAAGAAAAATAACAATAGATTGTGCTAGGGATTAGGTAGAATGCCCATCAGTTATATAACAAAATATGCTAAATTAATAAATAATAATTGTTGACCTAAACTAGAGTTGAAGAATTGTGTATTTTGATTTCTGTTTTTCGTGCACATTATTTTACTCTTTTAATATCACGATTATTTTAATATAGATGTGTCTATATATATGTTTGAGTAGTATGTATGAATTTATTTTTCGATAGTTAATAGAGCCAATAAAATATTGAAATTACTATAATTGAAGAAAGGCGAAATACATAAGTTAGCACCTCAACTATGAAATTAAAATCCCTGTTACACACTTTTTGCGGATAAAAATAACTTTAGGCATGTCACACACCAATAATATAATACCACGTGTCATTAATTTTAAAATAAAATAAATTAATGTAAAATTACATACCCCTGAACTAGTCTCCCTTCCATCCCTTTCTCTTCTCCATCAGAGACTGACACCGACACCCCAAAAAATTCACAATTATCACCTTCCGATTATAAAGCAAAATTAGGAACTCAAGTACATTAATCACGAGTTTGTGAGTCCCGATGCAAATCTGACACAAGAAATATAATGCAAAACTCAAAACTCCATTAAAGTTGGTTATGGCCAAATCCATGGTTGCTCGATTCGCGGTCATCTCCTTCGATAAAAAAAATTAGATGTTTTGACAGTTGGTTATGGCCAGAATATGTGGCATTATTCAATGCAAAAAGCAACCAAAGTGATGAATGCGCAAGCAACAAAGAACAACTTTATAAAAATAGTCTGCAAATAAAAAATAAAGTCAGTTGATTCTCGACATCTTTTGGCTCATCTCCGATATCCCTCAAGACCAAATTAATATTCTACCACATTAAATTTGTGTTCTTAAATTGTTACCACTAAATTACAATTCAAACCCAAATTTATAAAATTCTCTTAGATATAGATTTCTTTTAACTTTCTTTATCAATTTCTTCTGAAGCCTTTTTATATTATTGTTATTCTTAAAATGATGGACAGGGAAGATGGGAAAAAGGGGTGGAGAAGAAGACGAAAATGAGGAAAGGGGGAAGGTCAGCAGCAAATTGATAGAGGCGGGGTTCTGGGGAAGAAGAACAGGGAGGGGTGGGTTATAGCGAAGGGAAACAAAATAATTTTAAAATGAAAAAAATTTAAAATTTTGACATGTGTCCTTTTAGTAAGAATTGGGATAAAAATTTCTAAAGTTTAACGCACTTATAATTTTTGTTAAACACGTGGTGCCACGTAGCAAAAGTAGTGTGTATTAGACACACTTTGGAAAGGTTGACTGTGTAAAGTTATTTTCGTCCACAAAAAATGTGTAACAGGAATTTGGTCCATAATTGAGGTGCTAACTTATGTATTTTGCCTTGAAGAAATTAGTTTACAAAATTGATGAAAATTTGTTAGTTTTGGTTTTGAATTCCACGTGAACGGAACAAAGGTTGGATTTGGTTTTTTTTTTTCCTAATTTGTTTTGAGTTTGGAATCCGAAACTAGTAACACATTTGTGGTTAAAAAAAAATTGAACCAATATACTAATACTTTATATGAGGTTCAATTTCAAATCTAACGCGTAAGATATTCGTGCAATACACGAGTGTAGAAACTAGTATATTATATTAAAAGCACGAAGCTCCTATTGAAATGTCATTCGCTTTTTTTACCCTTAAAAATATGAATTCGCATTAGATAAAATTGTCATTTTGTATTTTTTCTACTATTTAGGAATTTAAAATCAACTAAAACTATATATATTAAAGTTTTCATATTTGAACTGTTATACAACAGTCCTAATATTTAGGACACTAAAATAACTAAAGAATTTCCTTGTTAAATCAAAGTCCTAATATTTAGGACCAAATCAAAGAATATAATTTTCGCGTTGAAATAGTTTAAGTATTTCATCACAAACTATTAGATTTGGATTCAAGTCATTAAAGGAATTTTTTTTTGAAAAACGGCTACTATTTCTTTTTAATTTGACGGATAGAACTACTAATGTTGATTTTTCTAAAAGTGAAGCTAGATGTGGAGTTGGGGGTTAAAATATGCCAATATATGACAAATGTAAGGGACTTAATTTCTGGTAAAAAAGAATAAGACTTAACTTTTATTTATTAATAATCAAGAGCCTTTTAATTTATATCTATATCTTCTATATTTATATCGATGCCAATATTGATATCGGTATCTATCTATCTATCTATCTATCTATCTATCTATCTATCTATCTATCTATCTATCTATACTATCTATCTATACTATATCAAAAGCACGAAAACCCTTAGCGAGATATCTTTCGCCTTTTTTATCCTTTTAAAATAGAGTTCACGTTGAATAAAATAGTCGTTTGATTATTTTTCTAATATTGAAAATAGTTGTTTAATTATTCTCCTAATATTTAGGTCTTTTGTGAAGACCCAAAGGGTCATCACCTGTTTTTCTCATTCATTCCATGCTGTCGAGGCTTTGAAAACCTCATTTTTAGTCACCTCGATTTGCGTGCGCAGTCCGGACGCGTAGCCGGAAAGCTTAAATATGAATTCTGTGTGAAAAATGATGAATTTTGATATTAATATGATTAAAGTTGACTTTGGTCAACACTTTGGGTAAACGGACCCGGACCCGTGATTGGACGGTCCCAGAGGGTCCGTAGAAAAAATATGGGACTCCGACTTATGTCCGGAATCGAAATCCGAGGTCCCGAGCCCGAGAAATGAATTTTTAAGAGAAATTATTTTTCTGAAATTAATATGGAAATTTGAAATGAAAATGGAGTAGATATTGTTGGTATCGGGCCCGTATTTTAGTTTCGGCTCCTGGTACAGGTCTTATATGTGGTTTAAGCGCTTCCTGTAAAATTTGGTTGAAATCGGACGTCATTTGACATGATTCGGACTTAAATATCTAAAAATGAAAGTTTATAAAGTTTGAAGAAAAATTGATGATTTTGAGGTTTGATTCCTCGTTCTTGATGTTACTTTGGCGATTTGATCGCACGGTTAAGTTCGTATGAGGTTGTTAAGTTAGTGTGTGTGTTTGGTTAGGAGCCCCGAGGGCTCGGGGGTGTTTCGCAGGAGTTTCGGGGTGTTTTGAACATAGTAAAAATTGCAGAAAATCTGCAGCAGGCACTCAGGAATTTACTTCTTCGCGTTCGCACCCCCTTCCGCGTTCGCGATGCCTTAGATCTTCCACCTTCGCGTTCGCGCAACTGTTCTCGCGTTCGCATAAGTCCACGACCCTCCTTCAGCGCGTTCGCGTATGGCCTCACGCACTCGCATAGGCCAAAACTTTGGACCCCAGTATCTTTCCTCTTCACGTTCGCACTACTCCACTCTCGAACGTGATGGTTGTCAGCCTCTACCCTTCGTGACCGCGACCCTACTGTCGCGAACGCGTAGGGTAATTTTTGCCCAGCGATTTTTAAGTTAAGAAAATAGAACCATTTCGGGACCAACTTCAAATTTCATAATTTCTTTTTCTCCACACCTCTTGGGGCGACTTTTGAAGCGGTCCTTCACCAAAACTCCATGGGTTAGTAATCTTTTATTTGTTTCCTCTCATTTCCTTCAACATATATTGAATTCCTAAGCCAAAAACGTGCAATCTAGGGTAGAAATTGGGGGAATTGGGTAAAATTAGGGCTTTTCAATTTTCTTTGATTTAGACCTCGTTTTGGGGTCGAATTTGAAAATAAATTATATATTCGAGCTTATGGGGGAAAGGGTGATATGAAATTGGTTCGAACCTCGGGTCTTGACCAAGTGGGCCCAGGGTCGATTTTGAAATTTTTGGAAAAAAGGTTGGAAAACTATATTTAGGCATTGGGTTTGAATTGTTTAACTATTATTGATATTATAAAGTCGTTATTTCATAGATTTGATTGAGTTGGAGCCGAATTCGAGAGGGAAGGCGGTCATTGTGGATTGATTTAGCCGTGGAAGTTGAGGTAAGTGTTTGGTCTAACTTTGGCTTGGGGGAATAGGAGTAGAGTCTATGAGCACGTGATTTTTGCCGCGCTTAAATTACTCCTATAGAATTCATTAGAATTTTTCTTTTAGTATTTGAATTTTTAGGAATTAATTGCATGATTTTGTGTTTTGTTTGCATTTTATGTGCATTTTTAGTTGTCATAAAAAATAATTTTTTTTTATAAAATAGCATACTTGCATTTAGGACCTAATTCTAGGTTTTTAGATTAATTAAACATCGCTGAAAATAAGAGAAAAATAACAAAAATAATTCTTTTACATCTTTTGTTCCTTTAATTTCACTTTTATTTAATTTTCCTCTTAAAATTAGGATCTAGTTAATTTTAAGAAATTTAATTAGTCTCATTTTAGAATTAAATCAGGTGTTGGTTACTTTTAATTTTGCATTTAATAAAATTAAAAATTCAAATAAATAAAAAAGAAAAAAGAAAAAAGAAGAAAACAAATAAAAAGAAATTGAAATGAAGAAAAGGGGATCAGGCCACCTTTTTTGGGCTAATATCTCATATATAACTCAAGCCCAAACCCCAAACCCACTTCAAGACCAGCCTAATCCACAAAGCCACCCCGTCCACCCTTTTTAAAATCGAAACGGCGTCGTTTTGTCACGCTAGATCCTGGCCGTCGAGGATCCTTGATCCAATGGTCAGGAACTAGGGACATTTTAATATAAAACGGTCAGAGCCCCCCTACCCTCAATCCGTCATCTTTCATTACCCCCACGCTCAAACCCTAACCCTCGCCGGCTCTGCCTTACGCCGCCGCCGGAAATCACCTCACGGCGGCGACCGGTCTCCAAACTCACCCAAATTTTCACCACAGTCTCCTCCCTCCCTCCTCTTTCCATATCCATTCTCAAATTTCTTCGAATCCTAACCAAAATCCTCAAATATATCAAACCCTAGGCGCCGCCACCACCGTGCATGGCGGCAACGCCACCCAAATCGTACCAAATTTGTACCGCATAATCCCCAGGCCACCCTAAGCCCCATACTCATGATTATTTCACAAAAATCCCAACCGAATTTCTCTGATTTCACATGGTTTGAACCATCTGAGCCAAGGCCAAATCCACTCACACAAGGGTCCTTTGCGCTTCAGTTGCCCATGCAGAGGCATTCGAGTCAAATAGTGAGTTTCCTCTTGTTCTTCTCCTGTCTTTTCTCTTCTTCTGCCCTTTCAATCCTTCTTCTTTTCTTTTTCTATGTTTGAGTGGTCAAGTTGCTGCCCTTGTTTGATAAATTTGGCATGAATATTGACCTAATTAAATGTTTAAAAACAATAATTTTCTTCTTTATTCTGTTCCAGTGATTGATTTGGTCTTTTGGTTTAATTCTTGTCTCGATTTGATTTAGAATTGATCCTGTTTTGGTAATTTTTGATAATTAGTTTAGTCTTTGTTTAAATGCGTTTGGTATAGATTTTAATTCGGTAGCATATATTTTAATTTCTTTTAATTTGTCCAGTTAGTATTCCATTTTAATTTGTTGTTATTCGTTTCTGTTTGTCCATGTTTGTTGTTATTTAGTTTTTAATTAGTTTGGTTATAGCTGATAATTTCAACCATGGTAAATTGAGACCAAGGGCCAGGGGTTAGTTTGACTAGATTAGTAATTTCAAAATGAGTTCAGGGGTAGTTTGGGTATTTAGAATTGGATAGGAATGCTATAGTTTAAACTAGAAGCTTCTAAAATAGGGCCTTAGTTCTAATTTCAGAAACTTGAGAAACAAGACAAAAAATGAAGGTTTAACTAATAAAAACTGAAATAAAAAAGGGGGAAAAAGAGGTAAAACAAAATCTAGAAGCTTCCTTGATTTTCTGCCTATAAAAGGCAGCATCCCTGCCTTCTTTCACACGTTTTTGAACCCCTGAAAATTTCCAAAAGTTCCAACTCTGAAAAATCCTCCCAAAAACCCTCCACAAATTTGAACCTTTAAAGTTTGAAATTCTAAATCCAAAAGCAAAAATTGAAATTCAATGTCTATTCTTCAAAAAGTCAAAAAAAAACATAACAAAAAATCCAAAAACAGTGTTCCTCTGCTGTAATTCTTAGTTCAATTTCAAGTTCTAACTCTACTTCAAATTTCTAATTTACTTGAGGTCAAAAAATAGCTCAGATTTCCTGGTTTTGTCCAATATTTGAGAGATTTCCTGGTTTTGTCCGATATTTGAGGTTTTCGAAGGCTCCTGGGTTAGTTCCAAGCTAAACTTGGTTTACTCGAGTCAATTTGGTTTGACTACTGGTTTTTTCCGTTGCTGGGATTCCAAGCTGAATTGTTGTTGCTTTTCTACTATCTAACACTGCAAACTCCTCACTACTACTGCTGATTTCTGCTTCTTCTTACTGTATTACAACTTCCAGGTACACTCCTTGAATACATCGCAATGTAGACGTCAAGTTGGCTTATGAATTGAAGTTTGCTGCATAAATTTGCTGAAGATTTTATTGTTTAATATTTCCTATTTTGATGTATTTGTTCCTTGATTTGGTTCATGTCCTCGTTGTAACTAAGACTGGACTGTTTTGGACTGTTGATTTGTATTGCAGTGTTGATATTCATTAGCCTAGAATAATTTTGTTTGGTGATTAGTTTAACTTTCAACATTCAATAGCATAAATGTAGAAATTGATTCTAGATCCTTATTTGTAATTTAGTTATTGAACACTTGAATAGTTGTGAGTATTTAACAAATGCCAGCAGTAGTATGAACTGATTTAGATTTATTAATTTATTGGTGAAAAATTGTATTTGACTAGACTGCATGCTCATAAGTGTAAAAATCAGATTGTGAACTGTTTGCCTGCTTCAAGGAATTTTGGATTCATTTAATCGTTATAAGTATTGAAGTGATTTACATCAGTTCTAAGAAATAATCATCTATGACTATAATATTGAAATCAAGGAAAAATACATAAACAATTCGAGTGTTAAGTGTTTCAGTTGGAATTGCGATTAGAGGCTGGCTAGGCTTATGCATTCGAATCTGAGGTTCACAAGTTTAAATCTAAAGTCAATTGTTTGTCATCCATGCCTAATGCTTTAATGTTTAGTCAGATGTTAATATAGATGTTTAGCTAGAACTAATCAGAATTAAAAATAATTATTGGATCGAATTTGTTTGTATAGGTTAATTTGAACAATAGTATTTGAGTAAATTGTCACTAAACCTTGCCCTTATCACATTGGGCTCCAACGGACATGTCCTGATGAAAGTCTGTTCCAGACTCCTCAAGTCCAGTTCACTCTCGATTTGGGTCCCTGAGCAGGCCCATGATTTGATAGACCTTCATCTAGGCTCTACTAAAATTCTTTATTTGGATTTGGCTTACAGGACTTAATTCATAGTTTAATGTAATGTAAATTTGGGCCTCCGAGTTAGGTGGCAAATTCGAAATAAGAGGTTTTAATTCGGAATTGAATTTGAGGCCCGAATTTTGTAATGATAATTAACTAAGCCCTTTAGAGACAAATTAAATAGAAAATCGTAGTTTACTTTATGATATCCTTAAAATAAACGAAGTGCGCCCCGTCAAATAAAAATGCATAAATTGCGGGCCCTCTTAAAATGCTTATATTAAAATACTTAGAATTCGGGACGTGCCGTTTAGCAAATTTTCACGGCCTCCCGCGAAGTTAATAACACGTTAGTCGCTTTAGGCGCGCTTTTTAATAATTTTACCTTCCTAAATACGGGTGTATATTTCATGCGATCCAAATCCAAATCCCAAAACGTTGGATAAAAAAGTGTCGAGGATCCGGGTGCATTTCATGTGACGTGATCCAAAATACATTTTTAAACGACGTTTACTTTTTTAAAATTTTTAATTAAAGCGGTAAACAATTTAAAGTTGCATTATAGGATAACATGTATAAAAATCAGATTTTAGTCATTTATGATAATTTAGGCGATCGTGCTAGAACCACGGGATCCGGGGGTGCCTAACACCTTCCCTCGGGTCAACAGAGTTCCTTATTCAGAATTTCTGGTTCCCAGACTCCAACTGGGAAGTCGAAATTTTCCTTGATTTGGGATTCAAGTTAAACCGATGACTTGGGACACCAAAAGCCAATTCTATCCCAAGTGGCGACTCTAAAAATCAAATAAATAATCCCATTTCGAATATTGTCACTTTAAATGGAAAAACTCCCTTATACACTATCCTTCGAGTAGGTGTGTAAAAAAGGAGGTGTGACAGCTCTGGCGACTCTTCTGGGGATATGAACCCAGAATTCCGATTCAGGGTTCAAGAATTCGAGCTTAGTATAATTGTTATATTTGGCATTATTTGATTTTCCTACATGTTCCATGCTATATGTGCTAAATGTTTTACCGCTTTGATATTTTGTGAACTGTATATATACACTGTTGCGAATCCCTTCCTCTTTCTGAGTCTTCTACATCATGGAGAAGGGTGCACTTCATGTAGCTTCTCTCCACTTTAGAGTCTTTCCCACTTTAGAACGAGGTTTGGATAAGTTGCTAAGCCGGCTGAGCTTTTGTGTCCCCGGTACGCTGCCTCCCCCTTAGCTCGAGTTGTACGCTCGGGTAAGCCATGTCTAGACCAATAAACCTAGGATTTAAACCTAGAAGAACAAAAACTCATGCCGGATCGCTAGTAGGACGTTTGTTTGCATCATGTGTATTTGACTTAGGGGACTCAACACAGGGGTTGGGTCCGTCTAGGACAGGTGACTTGAAATGAAATGACTATCCTGATGCATCTTACGTGCTACTTACGTGCTACTTACGCATTTATTTGCTCAGATTTGCATGTTGACCGGCTTGTATATAATGAGAGAAAATTGAGAAAAACAGCAGTGTTAGGACTAAGTGAGGGTAACCATAACCAATGCCCATATAGTACCGAAATGCTGCCGAATTTTTTGTAAAAGAAATAGAAAAGAAAATATTTGAAAAATTATTGTTCAAAATATACATTTTGATTTTGGCAAGTCTGCTCGAACTACGCTGGTTTGATTCTCACCGGATGTGAGATACGTAGGTAACCCTTATCGGGTCCAACCTCCCTTTTGCAAAAATAGCCATAAAATGTCAAAATTTTAGTTTTTTGCTGTAAATAAGTTGGGTGATGCCATTCTTGTTAAAATAAGCCGAATGTCCCCCAAAAAGGCGCCGGAAGGCTGTTTTTGCAAGAACAGCTACCTTGAGTCATTTTTAAATGGTTTGCAAGCACAACGTTAAAATCTTCCTCCCAGAAATGCTGAAAGGTCGTATTTGCAAAACCAAGTCCTTTTTTTCTAAATAAAGATTTTTTTTTGCAAAAATAGCCATTTTTCTTTGTTAGGTCAAAATAAATCCTTAAATTCCCCTTTAAATAAATGTGCATAATGAATCCAAGTAACATCGAAACCTTCTCAGTCTTGAGTGAGATCCCTTTAAAGCTCCATATATGGTGGCATGATTTGGGAAAAGGCAGCAGAGAAACCGTGGTCAAGGTTTTGGGTGGTCTAGTTGATTTGCTGAACATCAAACCAAGAAAGGATATTATTGAGGAACTGATACCATTCTGGGACCCAACCCATAATGTATTCCGGTTCTCGGACTTTGAGCTTGCACCCACACTGGAGGAGATTGCAGGATATGCGGGTCTCAACGGGAACCTCAGGAGTAGATACCCATTAGCACCAAGACCGGTAACCCTTCACAGATTCTTGGACTTGTTGAGTATCAGTCGGGACATCCAAGATCCACATCTAGCAGAGGGGTGTTGCACACTGCATTTATTATATCACCGGTATGGTAACCCAAAAGGTTTTTAGGAGCCCAACACCGGTTTGACACATGACGGGAACAAAGATAAATGGGAGGCCGACAGGGATTAGCCTTCATGGTAGCTTTTCTGGGAGTTGTGGTCTGTCCAAGAAAAGACGGTCACATAGACCTCGGCCTTGTAGGAATGTTGCATGTTGCAATAAAGAAGCTTACTAGCACAGTGGTTCCCTTGATTGTGGCGAAAATGTACCGAGCTTTAACCATGTGTCGAGAGGGTGTGAAATTCTTTCAGGGTTGCAATCTGCTACTACAGCTGTGGATACAAGAGCACCTTTGTCATCGCAGGGGTATATGAACTATGGTCTAATCAGGCTGAGTTGTATTGCGGAATTCGGGACCCGAGTAATAGGTATTGAGTTCCCCGAGAGTACTGAGGCTTGGTTGTCATGCTTGAGATCTTTGACTGCGGATAAAGTTGAATGGGCTTTTGGATGGCTTCCTGATACTGAGGCTGTGTATACATCGGCGGAAGTACCACAACAACATTTTATGCCTACAGCCACACTAAATTAGGCAACGCTTAAAAAGTGTTGTCAAAAGTATCTATAGGAACACTTTTTAGGCATGGCCTTTGAATATAGTCTGCGGCAACAACTTTTAAGGTAACACTTATAAAGCGTTCCTTTTAAATATAAAGACAACATTTTTTAAGTGTTGCCTAAATCTAAAATTTTTGGCCACGCTTCTTAGGTGTATTGCCACGTTTTTAAAGAGTTGTTATATTATCATATTAAATACAACACTTTACAAGTGTACCCTAAAATTTCTATATAAAATATTTTCCCAAAAATTTCCCACCAAAATTGTACTTTATAAAATATTTCCCCCAAATTCTAATAATTCTAAAAACGTTCAGTTAGGAACTATAGGCAAAAGTCTAAAAATTTCACTCCAAAATTTTTCCCCATATATTATAATTAACGAAAATATCCCCTCCCCCCCCCCCCCC
>MU678689.1:67913-80274 GCA_026770625.1 Nicotiana glauca
TATCATCCTCCTTTCCCCAAATTTTTCTCTCACTGCCCGCACCTTAACCTAATTTATTCCTTTCAATTCTCTGTTGCATTGTCTTCAGATTACTCTCACCCATATATTGCAAATCTCCATTTTAGTTTTGTTCTTATACTTTAAGATTCATATTTTCTAGTTTTTTAGTAATGGGGATGACAAAATAATCTTTTATTGTGTACAATATTTGGGTACCTCTATACAATCTTTCTTTTATACTCAAAGCTTTGAACTTTTTATAATTTCAGATTCTTGGGCTAAAAAGAAGTAATTTTGTTTTGTTTAATTTTGGGTATGCTTCGTTAATTTGGATTTTCGTTTACATTGATTTGGCTTCTGGGTAACTACAGATTTATTGTTATGTACTGTTTTGGACCTTTATTTGTTTGCTTACTTTGTGTTTTTTTTCTTGGGTTAAATGTTGAAATGTGAAACATAATAAACTTGTTTTCATTAGTTCACATTAGTTTACATTTGTCTACATGTGTCTACATTAGTTCATGAACTAGACATTAAGTAAGTACATGCATTAGAGTGTGAATTTCTTTATGCATTGGTGTCATCCATGTACCTTGAATGAAGTGAGGTGTGGACTTAGTTATTGTGTTTACATATACACTAGGCTAGATGCATGAAAGAGTTCTCCTATAAATAGCTATGTAATCTAGCCATTTGATGTAAGCCAAGTTGAATAGAAATCCTCCTTTCCTCCATTTTTCTTCTTTGTGAGTTTTGAGTGTTCTTTTGTGTTGTCTTGCTCTCCCAAAATTTCTAACATTTGGTATCAGAGCTCGGTGTGTTTGAGAGACAACCAAACTTGAAGAAAGATGACGAATAGTAATGGAACTCCATTCCAAGTTCCTATGCTCACAAAAGAAAACTATGGAAATTGGTGTATCCGGATGAAGGCCTTACTTGGTGCCTATGATGTTTGGGAACCGGTGGAAGTTGGAGGTGATGAAGGGGAAGATGATGCTGCCTTTAGAAAGAAGGATCAAAAGGCGCTCACTCTCATCCATCAAAGTTTGGATGACAAGATGTTTGAGAAGATTGCAAATGCAACCACCTCCAAGCAAGCATGGGAGATTCTTCAAACTTCCTTTAAAGGTTTGGATAAAGTGAAAAGAGTTCGTCTCCAAACCTTAAGAAGAGAGTTTGAATCATTGCATATGAAGGAATCCGAATCCGTTTCGGATTATATTTCAAGAGTTTTGGCTATTGTCAATCAAATGAAGAGATATGGTGAAGACTTGAGTGATGATAGGGTCGTTGGAAAAATACTACGATCCCTTGATTCAAAATTTAATTATATTGTTGTGGCTATTGAAGAGTCCAAAGACTTGGACACCATGACCATTGAAGAACTCACGGGTTCTTTGCAAGCACATGAAGAAAAGTTGAAGAAACCGAAAGAAGAATCGGTTGAACAAGCGTTGCAAGCAAAACTTTCTTTCAAGGAGAAAGATGAAAAGCGTGGCTCGCAACAAAGAGGTCGTGGACGTGGACAAGGCCGTGGTGGAAGAGGAAGAGGTGGTAGTCAACCACCTAGCAAAGAGAACAAAAGCCAAGACTATAACCAAGGAAGAGGCCGTGGAAGAGGTAGAGGATGGAGGCAAAGTCAAGGAAGGTATGATAAGTCTAATATTGAATGTTATACTTGTCATAAATTTGGTCATTTTTCCTGGGAATGCAAAAGTAATGTGGAAGAGAAAAATAATTTTGTGGAGAGCAAAAATGAAGATGGAGATGGCACTCTACTTCTTGCTTGCAAAGGAGAAGAAAGTGTAGAGAAAAATCAATGGTACCTTGACTCCGGTGCAAGTAGCCATATTTGTGGAAAGAAGAATTTATTTGTGGAGCTTGAAGAATTGAATGGTGGCAACATCACTTTTGGAGATTCTTCACGGGTTAAAATCAAAGGAAAAGGTACGATTTTAATTCGCTTGAAAGATGGTAGCCACCAATTAATTCCTAATGTTTTGTATGTACCGGAGATGAAAAGTAACATTTTAAGCTTGGGACAACTTTTGGAGAAAAATTATGATATTCATTTGAAGGATAAAAAGTTGTTTATGAGAGATGAAAATGGGAGATTGTTAGCCAAAGTTCCTATGGCTAATAATAAAATGTTTATTTTGAATCTTCAAAGTGATGTTCCAAGATGCTTGCTATCATGTGCCAAAGATTCATCTTGGCTTTGGCATATGAGATTTGGCCATGTGAATTTTGATAGTTTAAGGTTGATGAAGAAGGAGGCCATGGTGATTGGGTTGCCAACAATTGATCATCCGAGCCAACTTTGTGAAGGATGTCTCTTTGGAAAGCAAGCAAGAAAAAGCTTTCCTAAGGAGTCTTTGACTAGAGCTCGATGCCCATTGGAGTTGATTCACATGGATGTGTGCGGACCAATCAAGCCATCTTCACTTGGTAAAAGTAATTATTTTTTACTTTTCATTGATGATTTTTCTAGAAAAACTTGGGTTTATTTCTTGAAGGCAAAATCGGAGGTGTTTGAGATTTTCAAAAATTTCAAGAGCATGGTGGAGAAACAAAGTGGCTACCAAGTGAAGTCATTGCGGTCCGATAATGGTGGAGAATTCACTTCAAATGAATTCAAGGTTTTTTGTGAAAAGAATGGAATTCGTCATTTTTTGACAGTTCCAAGATCACCACAGCAAAATGGCGTCGTGGAAAGAAAGAACCGGACTATTCTCAACATGGCACGGAGTATGTTGAAGAGCAAAAATATGCCAAAGGAGTTTTGGGCTGAAGCAGTTGCTTGTGCGGTGTACTTGACAAATCGGTGTCACACCAAGAGTGTTCGTGACAAAACACCTCAAGAGGCTTGGAGTGGTTTCAAGCCAAAAGTTGCTCATTTGAGAGTTTTTGGGAGCATTGCTTATGCACATGTGCCGGATGAGAAGAGGTCCAAGCTTGATGATAAAAGTGATAGGTATGTTTTCATTGGCTATGATCAAAATTCTAAAGGTTATAAATTATATAACCCAAGAAATGGCAAAGTCACCATAAGTAGAGATGTGGAATTTGATGAAGAGAATGCTTGGGAATGGAAAGCTAAAGAGCAAGATTACTCTTTTAGTCCTTTCTTTGAAGATGATGATGGAGAAGTTGTGGAGCAGCCTATCACACCACCAACACCGCCAACACAAAATCAAGAAGGAGATGAGTCAAGTGCAAGATCTTCAAGTGAGGTGCCTCGGAAGACTAGAAGTCTTCGTGACTTGTATGAGAATACAGAAGTGGTAAGAGATGATTTATATGTTTTTACTCACTTTTGTTTGTTGGTGGATAGTGAGCCTGTAACTTATGAGGATGCTGCCCAAAATATCAAATGGAGAGATGCCATGGATGAAGAAATCAAAGCAATCAAGAAGAATGATACTTGGGAGTTGGCCACACTTCCAAAAGGCAAAAGCACCATTGGTGTCAAATGGGTGTACAAGTTGAAGAAAAATTCCAAGGGAGGAGTGGAAAGGTATAAAGCAAGATTGGTTGCCAAGGGATACAAGCAAAAGGCCGGTATTGACTATGATGAAGTTTTTGCGCCGGTTGCTCGTTTGGAAACAATTCGTTTTATTATTTCTTTGGCAGCTCAAAATCAATGGAAGATTCATCAAATGGATGTCAAGTCGGCTTTCTTGAATGGTGTTTTGGAGGAAGAAGTGTATATTGATCAACCTTTGGGCTATAAGGTTGAAGGACATGAAGACAAAGTGCTAAAATTGAAGAAGGCACTTTATGGCTTGAAGCAAGCCCCACGGGCTTGGAATAGTAAAATTGACAAATTTTTCAATCAAATGGTTTTTCAAAGTGTCCACATGAACATGCACTTTATGTCAAGATTGCTAAAAATGGTGACGTCTTACTTGTTTGCTTGTATGTAGATGATTTGATCTTTACAGGAAATAATCCAAAGATGTTTGAAGAATTCAAGGAGGCTATGGCAAGAGAGTTTGAGATGACGGACATTGGCTTAATGTCCTACTACCTTGGAATTAAAGTGCAACAAAGGGATGATGGAATTTTTATTTCTCAAGAAGAATATGCAAAGGAAATTCTCAAGAAGTTTGATATGGAGAATTGCAATCCAGTTAGCACCCCCGTTGAATGTGGAGTTAAAATATCCAAGCATGGAGATGGAGAAAAGGTCAATCCCACACTTTTCAAGAGTCTTGTTGGAAGCTTAAGGTACTTGACATGTACAAGGCCGGATATTTTTTTTGGTGTTGGACTTGTGAGTCGCTTTATGGAAGAGCCTACTACCTCCCATTTGAAGGTAACCAAAAGAATACTTCGGTACATCAAAGGTACACTTGATTATGGAATATTTTATTCATTTTCCAAGGACTCCAAACTTGTTGGATATTGTGATAGTGATTGGGCTGGTGATATTGATGATAGAAAGAGTACTACCGGGTTTGTTTTCTTTCTTGGAAATTCCGCATTTACATGGAATTCTAAGAAGCAACCAATTGTGACTTTGTCAACTTGTGAAGCGGAGTATGTGGCAGCTTGTTCTTGTGTGTGTCATGCAATTTGGCTAAGGAGCTTGTTCGAGGAACTTCACCAACCACAAGAAGATGCTACAAAGATTTTTGTTGACAACAGATCGGCTATTGAATTGGCCAAGAACCCGGTGTTTCATGAAAGAAGCAAGCATATTGATACGAGGTATCACTTTATTAGAGATTGCATATCTAATAAAGTTGTGGAGCTTGAGCATGTGAAGTCACAAGATCAAATTGCGGATATTTTCACCAAGCCGTTGAAGATTGAGCTTTTTCAAAAGCTAAGGATGGCAATTGGAGTGATGAAACAAGTTTAAGGGGGAATGTTGAAATGTGAAACATAATAAACTTGATTCCATTAGTTCACATTAGTTTACATTTGTCTACTTGGGTCTACATTAGTTCATGAACTAGACATTAAGTAAGTACATGCATTAGAGTGTGAATTTCTTTGTGCATTGGTGTCATCCATGTACCTTGAATGAAGTGAGGTGTGGACTTAGTTATTGTGTTTACATATACACTAGGCTAGATGCATGAAAGAGTTCTCCTTATAAATAGCTATGTAACTAGCCATTTGATGTAAGCCAAGTTGAATAGAAATCCTCCTTTCCTCCATTTTTCTTCTTTGTGAGTTTTGAGTGTTCTTTTGTATTGTCTTGCTCTCCCAAAATTTCTAACATTAAATAGATTAATTTGGGTTCTGGGTAAACGAAATTAGACTATTTTGTTTGCTTACCTTGTGTATTTCGTTGGTTAAATAGACTAATTTGTTTGCTTACTTTGTGTATTTCGTTAGTTTTCTTGTGATTAATTGCTTGTGGGTTCTTTAAGATGTTATGTTATTTGCACCAATTTAGTTGTTTAGCCATCACAAACTTCTCCTTTAGTTTTGGTTGTCTGAGTATTTTTCTTTTGGGGTAGTGGATCTTTGTGTTGGTGCTTAAATTTTGAGATGATAGTAGCTGGAAAAATAGTGTAACGTGAAGGTTACCAAATTTACCATAGGGTCTGATCTAGTCAACTCTCTATAGAAAAAATCATTATCCGAAAACAGTACCAATATTTACATGTATATTGGATTTGAGTGTTTCATCTGAAGGTATAATACCACAGCTTTTATACGGAACATTCTTATGCTATAATGTGATGAAACATTGATGTGCAAAGGTAGAGGAGAGGAGAAGAAGAAAGAAAGAAATAGTGAATAAATAAGACTGTTTTCCTCGGCACATAATTATGCTAAAATGTGCACCTATTGTTCTTTCTCAAGTAATTTTCTAATTGCCACAAAAGTCTTTAGTCATCTTCCCTTTAAACAATAGCCTTCGTTATTTGACCTCCGCACATCTTGTATCATCTTACTTCAAATGACTAATTGCCACAGAAGTCTTTAGTCATCTTCCCTTCAAACAATAGCCTTCGTTATTTGACCTCCACACATCTTGTATCATCTTACTTCAAATGACTAATTGCCACAGAAGTCTTTAGTCATCTTCCCTTCAAACAATAGCCTTCGTTATTTGACCTCCGCACGTCTTGTATCGTCTTACTTCAAAATATTGCCAGATAGGCTTAAGCTTTGCCAGACATCGAGGCAAAAGTTTAATATTATCTTATTTGTGTGAGAGGTATTTAAAGCCAAGTGATGAGTGAGAATTACCTTACTTATGAGATTTTACTGGGTTATTGTTGTTGTTGATGAGTGCGAGAGACATCTACAGGAGTTCCATATCCAAATGACCTTATAACTAATTACAATGTATCATATTGATGTTGGTTGCTCATGCCGTCTTTTCTGATCTCGTTACATGTCAGATTGATACTAACTCGGGGTTCTGGAAACAGTGTATACAATAATATGAACAGAGATTTTAAACCTTCTAATTAGTTTGATTGATTTGAATTAGGCATCAAAATGTCTATGACATTCTTTGGCGCAAAATATTAAAATCTCATATTTGATCCGATGATGTCATTTACCTTCAGTTTGATGTTAATTTTATATACATGTAATGCTTCAGCCAATGCTTGTGCACCCCGACAAAAACATGGGAAGTTCACTTGCCAGTGAATCATTTAAGAAACTTCAATGTGCATATGAGGTGATTATTATTTTAAAATTTGATTTATCTGGTAATTGTTATTATTAAAGTATTGTTGCTTCGTATTTGTTTGAGATGCAAATTGACCGTTATGGTTTTCTGATACTTTCATTTGTTTTCAGGTTCTTTCTGATGCTGTCAAGAAGCGAGACTATGATGAGCAACTTAGAAAGGAAGAGTCTAAGAGTGTAATGCAAAGATCAGCTAGCACTTCTAACCAGGTACAACTATCTGACTGAACTTTATTTACCTTTCGTGACTCAGACACTAGTAGGCCGCATAACAATTTTACTAATGCTTGAACATAATTCAACATCTTATCCTGCAAATAAAATTATTAACGCGGAAAAGGTTTCAATGAACTAGTGTTATCAGTTTAACTGGTAAAGAGTAGATTCAATGTCTGCACCATCCTTCGTTGAACCATCGTATTCTTGCTATGATGACACCAAATTATATCATGCGATACTTGTTGCCTAACCAAAAAGATCCACATTAAAGCGTATAAGATGAAACGGCAATTTCTGGGCGTATGCAGAAATTGTGAGATACCTGGAATTATCGGAAGAAAGAATTTTTACTGGAATAAGAAGTTTCATGGTACGAATCTAAGACTGATATATAAAACTTAGATTTTAGTTAAGAGCCTGTTCAGCTTTGTAATGTTTACCCAGGAACTTGATGCAAATAGTTACGGATCGATCTTTAAAAAACAAAGGATATCTTTCTTGCAAGCCACCAGTTCTGTGTCGATTTCTTTCATGTCATAAATAAGTTGCCAAAGTTTATATTCAGATCCTTTAACAGGGAGAATATATTTTAAAATGACTTATATGGTATGGTGCAGGAGTCCTCTAACTACTGCGCAGAATAGTCGAGGCGTATCTATTGCACAAAATATGATAACTCGCACATTTGGATCTGCACCAATCGGACAAAGGCCAAGGCAAGATGGTGCCAGGTTGGTCATCCTCAAAATTGTTTGTTATGATTGCTATTCCTCTATTTCACTTGTTCAAATATTAAAGAAAGCTATTGGTGTTCAGGATTGTTGTCAACATCATCAAGCCAAAGATGGAAATGGATGGGTAGAATACGAAGGATCATTAGTTTTTAATCGACCACAAAAGGTATTAATTTTTAGAGTAATTTCTTTGTGTTGAAGGATTGATGCAAATTAGTGTTCCATTTTCTTCTTTTACTAGTTCAGTTGATACTATCATTTAGGAAGAAATTATCATTTCCTGAATATCGTGGAAGTATATTTTTTAATTATGGGTTCTCAAAGCAAGGTGAAAATATTTATGGCATCTTATACTTGATCATTATTTGTCTAGTTAGATTTTTAATAGATAATATAGGAATCAATTTATCAAAAAATACTTAAACCATTCAAATTTCTTGGGTACTCATGTACTTAATTTTAACCTCGCCTTTATTACGATGCTGTGAATTGTTAATGTTGCAAATAAGTAAATCCATCATCTCTGTCTGGAATTTTCTTCTGGTTTGGTCATTCTTAATCGTTGTCTGCAACTTTCCTCTGGTTTGGTCTTATCTTAACATGTTTTTTGTGTTAAGCTATGATATACAGGGGTGTTTGGTATTTTTAACTGTTTATGAGTTGTGTTTTCATATGCCTAGAAGATTTCAATCAAACTATTAAAACTCTGGCCAATTAGTATGCCAGAACTAGACAAAGGTCAAATCTAAAGATTTGAAGTCAGCATTTAGCAGCACGTTCATAGTGGTTTCTCTTCCTTTAGTATGTAATTTTTCTTATGATAACCACATTTTTACCTTATGCTTTTTATATCTTTTCACATTTTTCTGTTCTCTATGTGTACCAATAAAATGCTCATTCTTCATATGTTCTGTATTTACTTGTCATTCAGACGGAGATACCTCGTGCATGCGTCTGTGCCGAGGGAAAGATATTCGATGTGTCAGAATGGCCATATGCCTGGTCAGTGTTCTCTGTTATTACTCGTACAAAGTCAGATATAGGTTTAAACTTATCTCTAGGATGCTTCAATTGGCTCTTTTTGTCTATTTTACATCACTCCTTTCATGACATCTTCGTTGAGTAAATTCCTTGGACGGTCACCCAACTTATGGAGATATCTCAGCATAGTCATTTTTGTTCCTCTCAGGACAACAAAGTCCCCAACTATTTCCAATTGACTCAAAAATAAATACCACAGATTTACACACAACGTTATATTAAAATTTAATTTTTTAATAATAAAACTCATTTCATTCATGATCTTTATATCCATTTTTCACTAGATTGATGACTGAGAGTACTTTTATGAAGTAAACTATTCCTACTGTATTTATTTAGACCACTAAATTATAAGAAAAATGATTAAGGATTCTAAAATTTGCACAACTGATAAGTTAGCTCGGATCATTATGTCTTAAGATGTTGCATATAAACTGTCAATCAGGTATTGTTGCTGTTATATGCCAAAAGTTGGTCCAATGAATTGAACCTCCAGTAATTTTGAAACTCTCATGATATATGCTAATTTTAATAAAACGCGTCCCAAAGAAACAGTCATGCAAACTTAAGATGGAGATGTTTAATACCAACTATGGTAACAACCTTTTTATTGCTTACTAAGGTCAACCACTCCTTCCACGCCAAAAGACACATTCACAAAACCATGGCAAGCTTTACCAATTCTTTTCACTATGGAGCTCATGTTTGTTTCTCATTGTGGAATTTATAACACTTGTGAAAAGAAAGAATGAGGTAGGACCAATATTTTCTAATTTAAAATCTCATAGATATAAGGATCATGGATTAAATGAGTTTGTTATTAAAAAAATATAATTTTAATATGATATGGCATGTCAAATGTGTGATATTTATTTTCTAAGTCAAATAGCAGTAGATGGGTGATTCTTGTTGTCTTAAAAGAAACAAAAGTGACCGGTGGGATATCTCCTTAAGTTCGGTGACCATCACTCCATCTTCGTTCTAAACATCATTGTCATCATTTTCTATGTATGTTGATAAATATTTTTTTTTAGGGTGGGGGGTGGGGATGGAGTGACACGAAGCTAGTGGATAAGAAATTGATTGTTCAACCTGTTGAAAAAAATAAAATATCAAATATGTTTGGCTTCCGTATTGTGGTCTTTGTGCAACTTATTTTCAAACTAGTAGTCATTGCTCCTGTGGAATTAATAGAATAATTCCAACATCAAAACTATTGTTCTGAAAAAAGAAAAGCTATTATTGTGGAAAAAGATATTTTAGTTGTTTAGCCATCACAAACTTCTCCTTTAGTTTTGGTTGTGTGAGTATTTTTCTTTTGGGGTAGTGGATCTTTGTATTGGTGCTTAAATTTTGAGATGATAGTAGCTGGAAAAATAGTGTAACATGAAGGTTACTAAATTTACCATAGGGTCTGCTCTAGTCAATTCTCTATAGAAAAAATTATTATCCGAAAACAGTACCAATATTTACATGTATATTGGATTTGAGTGTTTCATCTGAAGGTATAATACCATGGCTTTTATATGGAACATTCTTATGCTATAATTTGATGAAACATTGATGTGCAAAGGGAGAGGAAAGGAGAAGAAGGAAGAGAGAAATAGTGAATAAATAAGACTGTTTTCCTCGGCACATAATTATGCTAAAATGTGCACCTATTGTTCTTTCTCAAGTACTTTTCTAGTTGTCACAGAAGTCATTAGTCATCTTCCCTTCAAATAATAGCCTTCGTTATTTGACCTCCGCACATCTGGTCGGGTTAGATGTTATGGTAGATCGGTGACGACAAGCTCTATGAAAAAAGATGAAGAAATCACCAAGCTTAAACAAAAGTATGCGAATGAAATAACTTCTCTGAAGGAAGAAATGAAGGAAATGATGAGAGAAGAAATGCGTTATTTTTTTAGTCAAATGGTGAAAAACAACCCTGGACTGGAGTTTTATGATATATAAGGGTATGTTGGATCTAATATTCCTTCACCAGTTGATACAAGTAGTGCACGAGCTATGAGAAGCCAAAATCTACCACATTCTTCTGGCTCAACTCATGCCCTAAGTCTTGAAAAGGTGTTTATATTTCCCAATTTTAAAAACTACCTCAATCTTAACTTACAAAATCATGCTTTCTAACCAGTGTATACTATATATATGTTTCTTCCTAATTTTTAATTTTATTTTGAATGTGTAGGAAAATACGGGTGATGCAATGTGATGACCCGGCCCGTCGTCACGAGAGTTACCGCTCTGTTTCCCCCTTATTGTGTTGTTTCATGTTCTATATCAGTATTAGAGTCTATCGGGTGAATTTGGATTGATTCTGGTTGAAAATAAGGCATATAGCTTCTTAGAAGGGAGTTTGTTTCAGAAAAGTTAACCGGAAGTTGACTATGTGGTTAGAGGGCTCGTATGTGAATTTCGATGGTTCGGTTAGATTCGGGAGGTGATTTATGACTTAGGAGAGCGATCAGAATTAAATTTGGAGGTCCGGTGTAGAAATAGGCTTGAATTGGCGAAGTTGGAATTTTGGCGGAATCCAGTTGATAGGTGAGATTTTGATCCGGGAGTCGGAATGGAATTTCGAGAGTTGCAGTAGCTTCGTTAGGTGATTTTGGATATGTTTGCAATTTTTCGGGTCATTCGGACGTCGTTTGGGCGGGTTTTTGATCGAATGTGAGTTTCAGAAGTTATAGTTGAAATTTAGGCTTGAATCCGCCTTGATTTGGTGATTTTTGTGTTAAAGTACGTGTTTTTATGATTGGAACAAGTCCTCATCGTGTTTTAGAGTGGGTTTGTATTTTTGGTTGAGGTCCCGGGGGCCTCGGGATGGTTTCGGATGATGGATCGGGAGTTGAGATGCTTGGAATTGCAGCAGGTTGTGAACCTTCTGTTGTTTCCGCATCTGCGGTTGAAGAGCCGCTTAAGCGGTCCCACAGATGCGGTTGGATGATCGCAGAAGTGGCCCTTTGAGGCCTGGGCTTTTTTCGCAAAAGCGGACTTTGTTTCGCAGAAGCGGTCTCCGCAGAAGCGGATTTGTGACCGCAGAAGCGGTCCTGAGGAATTGAGTGAGATCGCAGAAGCGGTATATTGACCGCAAAAGCGGTTACCGCAGAAGCGGTATAGGACCGCAGAAGCGGTCAAGCGGGATTTTAAGTTAAACCGCAGAAGCGGTTATTTAGACGTGGAAGCGGTACCGCAGAAGTGGTTATGGGAGTCGCAGAAGCGAAAATCACAGAAGGGTTAAATGAGATCAGTGTATTCGATTTTCAGAAGTGTAAAATCAATTTGGGGTGCGAGCTAAGGCGATTTTGGGCGATTTTGAAGAGGTTTCGTAGGAGGATCATCAGTTAAGGATATTTGGTCTTGGTTTATATTATTGTAGTGTAAAAACATGTATTAATCACTGAAAATTCAAGGAAATTAGGGGTAAAAATGGTGGTTAGGGCTTGAAGCCTAAAAGAAGCTAAATTTGGAATTTGAAGCGGCTATTGGACTCCGATTTTGATAAATTTTATATGTATGGACTCGTGGTGAGACGAGGATTTTGGAAATATGAATTTCGTAATTTTTTTTCGAGAAGCAGGCCTGGGGCTCGGGTTTTGGCAACTTCGTATTTTTGGGTGTTTTTCGAGTTATTTTGATTGGGTTATGTTCCATTAGCCTATTTTGATGTATTCCCATTGGTTTTGATCAGATTTGGC
>MU678689.1:88155-101516 GCA_026770625.1 Nicotiana glauca
AAAATCTCACCTATCAACCGGAACTCGCCAAAATACTAACTTCGCCAATTCAAGCCTAATTCTACACTGGACCTCCAAAATCAATTCCGATCACACTCCTAAGTCACAAATTACTTCCCGAAGCTAACCAAATCACCGAAAATCCCATCCGATCCCTCTAACTCATAAGTCAACGTCCGGTTGACTTTTCCAACTTAAGCCTTTCTTAAAGAGACTAAGTGTCTAATTTTTCATCAAAATCAATCCAAATCAACTCTAACACACCACATACCGATAACGAAACATGAAGAAGCATGAAATGGGGGAAATGGAGCAATAACACATGAGACGACGGGCTGGGTCGTCACACGAGGTGGATCTCAAATACTTGAGTTGGTTCGGCAAAAGGTTTCAAATCCCTGAGAGACCCGCCAAAAGGCCAAATGTGCAGCAATTCACCGACGGGGCCCAGGTGCAGTGGGATTGACTAGCAAAGGAAAGGGAATACTGAGCAAGAATAGGAAAGTTGGAGCAACAAGTCTGAGACCTTCAATTCGAAAAGAGTGTACAAGCCGCAGCTGATGAAGGTGATAAAAAGAAACTGGCCCAGGAGAATGAAGCTCTCAAGGCTTCAACAAATGAAAATAAATGCCAAAAATCAAGAAAGAAGTCGGTCCGACGAGAGATTGATAAAAAGGCTGAATAAGCAAATCTCGGATTGCCAGGAGGAATTGGAGAAATCTGAAGGGAACTTGGCAAGACTTCAAACATAGTGGGCAAAGAAGACTGAGGAAAGAGCCCAGTTTGTACAACAAATGAAAAGAAACTATGAGGGAACCATTGCTAATATGAAGAGAAAAATGAATACCCTTGAAGAAAAGAAAGCCCGGCGTGACAAAGAATTTCAGGCCGAGACGGAACAATGCTATGGGTTAATCGCCGAAATGGAAAAGGAAATAGAATTTTTACAAGACCATCACTTCCAGGATTCTCAGGTGTTAGAGGCTCGTACCCAACAGATAAGTCGACTACTCCAAGAAAAGGGCCGAATCAGGGAAAGAATCTGAAGCATCGCAAACTATATTGTTATGAAATGTCAAGCCGGTGAATGAATGGGTCGTACCACTTTCTTTGCTTTAGTGATGATATTTGTGTGACAGGTCATGAATGATTTGGAGCAGTTGCAAAGGGGCTTTGCACGCAGGCCCACGGCGATGCCGAATGACGCCCCGCGGGCCCCAGGATTTGAAGCTTTGATGTATTCCTAGTTAATCGAGTCTGTATTTTGTTTTTGAGTCTGTTTTATAATTTTCCTTTTTAAGAAAAACAAATAGTCTAGTATCTTTTGTAATCGGAGTTGTTATTAATGAAAAACTGAAAAGTCCCAAAAATTATTTCCTTATTTTCGCATTTATTTGCAAGAACTACGCTTGGTCTGATTCATGCGAGGTCATGATACATAGGCAATATCCAAAGATTCGATAGTAATCCTAAAACAAGAAAAAGAGAAAAAGAGAAATACGAGGAAAGCGAATAAGAGGAAAAATGAGAGAGGAAAAGAAACGTAAAGGAAGAAAACAAGGAATTGAGAGAAAACCATGGCAAAAGAAAATAGAAAAACAGAAAATGAGAAAACCATAAGGAAAAACAAAATGAGAGAAAAATAAAAAGAGAAAAAGCAAGGAAAATAAAAGGAAAAACTGGGATGACGCATGCAACCGTAGCAAACATGTAGATACTCATTTAACTGTATAGGTGCATCACATCCCAATGTGCGGTTACCTATCTGTTATTTGTTTGAAACTAACCGATGTTGCTGTCACTTCCAGCTTAGCTTTTAGAAACGGTGGTTGGTTGTGGTACACTGGCAATGCATCAATACTTTACCAGATCGAGAGGCAGTGTGGAAATGTCTACAGAAATAACTTTGCCTGCAATTCATATATCTGAAGATAGCCCCATCTCAGGGATCCCGGCATCTGAGTCTATTACAGCTGAGAGAATCGAATACTGCGTCTCCGACTCATAGAAATGTGGGATGCCTGGAACAATGGAAAGGAACCCCCAAGCACTGTCCCTGGATTTCCTGAACTATTTCCTAAATGCGGAGGTGTTTCCACCGTCCCCATTAGCCACCCCAAACACTCCATTGGGACAGCCTACTATGACCGCTTACTCTAGGAACACCTTCTGAGGTTCGCCCCCAGGTGTTCCTATTAGGAACAGCTCCTAACATCTTCACTGCTCCACCATGCTCCGCTACAACAAAACCATTACTACCAAAGCATGCTTTCGACCCTTCGGTTTTCACCTTCCAAAACCCTGTCTTTCAGGCTGACCCTTCTCAGTATCCTCAATATACTGACTCTCAACCACCACCATATGAGCTTACCCCAGGACAAGACAAAACTCCCAAAGCTCCGGAGCAGGACGAGATGGCGAAAAGAATGAGGAGCCTTGAGCAGAGCTTGAAGAATATGCAAGGCTTGAGTTAGGGATGATAATGGGGCGGTACGGGTGCGGGGCGGGGCAGGGCAGTTTTAAACACATGTGGGATGGTGTGGGTTTAAACACATGCGGGTGCGGGGCAGGTCGAAATAAAAAAAATAAAAAGTGTGCGGGTGCGGTGTGGGTGCGGGTTTAAAAAATTCATTAAAGAAGGAAACTCAAATTTTTACCATAATAAAGATGAAACCCATACCAATGGAAATTGGGTCTAAGCTAAGTAAACTTCTAACATAATAAATTCGATATTTCCAAATCAGTAGTAAAATAAAGCGAATAAATAGAAAAATTATGTGGAAAAATAATGAATAATTCGTTTACTAGTACCCAAAAGGAAGTTACAGTAAGTCTGACACTTCTAAGATTAACAAAATCTGCAACTCTTTGAAATTAATAAAAGTATGAGTAGATATAATAAATGTACAAAAAAAATCCAACCAAAAGATTAAAAAATAAATAAACTAACAAAATAAAGGGAAAAAAAGTTAAGCGGGTGTGGGGTGGGGCGGGTGGCGCGGGTGGCGCGGGTGTAGATGCGGAGCGGGTGAATGCAGGTGCATTTGCTAAGCGGGGCGTGTTGAAAGTTTGCGGGTTAAGAGAAAACCCACACCGCACCCGCACCACTTGCCCTCCCTAGCTTGAGTGGGCAAAAAAGTGCTTCCTATACAGATCTGTGCATGTTCCCGCATGTACACTTTCCCTCGGGGTTTAAAACACCAAATTTTGAAAAGTATGAAGGGCACGACGACCCCATCGCTCACTTGAAAAAGTATTGTAATCAGCTACGTGGGGCCGGCAGAAAAGAAGAGTTGTTGATTGCTTATTTCGGAGAGAGCTTAGTAGGCATTGCCTCAGAATGGTACATGGACCAAGACGTCTCACGATGGCACATTTGGGACGATCTTGCCAGGGATTTTGTAAGGCAATTTTAATATAATATTGACATCGCACCAGATCGGAATTCTTTGGAAAATTTGAAGAAGAAACCCTCCGAAAGCTTCAGAGAATATGTTATTAAATGGCGCGAAAAGGCATCGAGGGTGAAACCTCCCATGGACGAAGTAGAAATGGTCACTGTCTTCCTCCAGGCCCAGGAAGCAGATTACTTCCAAAATATAATGTCGGCCATGGGCAAGCCTTTTGCAGAGGCGATCAAAATTGGTGAAATGGTAGAAAATGGTTTGAAAACGGGCAGGATTTTGAGTCAATCGGCCATCAGAGCAACCTCCCAAGCCATCCAAGGCAGGTCTGGAGGAATGGCCAAAGGTAAAAAGAAAGAGGAAACAGTTATGGCAGCATCAGGGGGAAGAAGATATCGGGCTCCTAGACCTGTGTTCTCCGAAAGAACCCTCAACACTACTATCCTCATGCTGATATGGGTTATGCTCCCCCACCTTATGCGGTCATGAATGCTCAACCTTTCGCCCGACTGCAGCCACAAGACAACAGAAATCAACCTCCATTCCAAAGAAACCAGCCTCCTCACCAGAACCACTATAATCCCCGACCCCGCTGAATAACTTCTGTCCTCGGGAACCACCCAAAAGGCCAAACTTTACACCAATCGGCGAACCTTACTCCAGTTTGTTCCCGAAGCTGGTTCAAATGAACTTACTGCAACCCATACCCCAAAACAGGCAAAACCCGGAATCACCATCCTATCAACGGGGCGTCTGATGTGCTTATCATTCAGGAGCCGAGGGGCATAGTACTGACAACTGTTGGACGTTGAAAAAAGCCGTGGAAGATTTGATAAAACAAGGAAAAATAGTGTTGAGGGACGAAGAAGCCCCAAATGTGACCAACAATCCGTTGCCCGCTCACAACAACGGGCCGGTAATCAGGATAATTTGTGAAGACAGGGAATTTGATCTAGCCCTGAAAGCCATAATTGCTATCGCCGATGTAGAAAGAAAGCCCAAGGCAGCCCCGAAGCAAGAAAAGGGGAAAAGAAGAATAAAATTGCCAAGACCGAACCTGAGAAGAAGGTTGAAACAAAAGCAGAGACGGTACCTCCTACAAATGGAATTCTCTATGTGCCGCGAGGTCGCCAAGAAAAACCACTGGTTGTTAGCACTCCGAAGAAGTTTGAAGTAAAAAAGGGAACGCGAATGTATGTACCAAAAGGATCTTATGTGGTACGAGGGACAATTAAACCACCTCGGTTGAATGAGCCAGTGGTTATTGGACGTGTACCATAGAAGCCAATGACGGACCCTTCTGCGGTGCCCTGGAACTATCAGCAGAAAGTGGTTACATACAAGGGCAAAGAAATCTCAAGAGAACTTCCAGGAAAGACCTCTGTTGAGAAATATTCAAATGTACAGGAGGTAAACAATGCCACACGAAAGCGCTTTCCGTCCAAGAAGCCAGTGAGTGCTGAGGAAGCAGAGGCTTTCTTCCAGAAAATGAAGATGCCTGATTATAACACAGTAGATCAATTGAGAAAATATCCTAAACAAGTGTCGCTGTTGTCATTGGTGACGAAATCCTCTGAGCATCAGAAGATATTGATGAAAACTTTGAATGAGGCGTATGTGCCAATTGAAACTTCAGTCGAACAGCTCGAAAGGATGGCAGAAAGATTCTTCGCTGTCAATCAACTCTCTTTCAGTAAAAATGACTTCCTCCAGAGGGAGCGGCCCACAACAAAGCCTTGCATCTGACTGTCAAGTGTGAAGGTTACTATGTCAAGCGAGTCATAGTGGATGGAGGCTCGGGCGTTGACATCTACCCGTTCTCTACACTGCAAAGAATGGAAATCGGGACTGGAAGGATTCGTCCCAATAATGTTTGTGTGAGAGCTTTTGATGGCATTAAGAGGGATACCATCGGTGAAATTGATTTGATATTAACTATAGGCCCAGTCGATTTCGAGGTAACCTTCCAGGTGTTGGACATGGATACATCTTACAATTTTCTTCTGGGAAGGCCCTGGATCCATGTTGCGGGAGCTGTACCCTTTACCCTGCACCAAATGGTGAAATTTAAGTATGAAGATCAGGAAATTGTGGTCCACGGAGAAGACGAGCATTCCATTTATCGTGACCTATCTATCCCATGATTGGAGGCGAGGGAAGGAAGTGAGCATATTGTTTATCAAGCCTTTGAAATTGTGGTGGCAGATCAGTACGAGGAGGGAAATCCGTGCCCCCAGTCTTTCCTGTCTAATGCTTCAATTACGATGGCCAAATAGATGATTAGACACAGTTTCAAACTAGGAAAAGGATTGGGAAAAGCTTTACAAGGAATATCGGAGCCAGTAACCCTACCCACAGCAGAAACGTTCTTCGGGATAGGCTTCCACCCTACCCCAGATGATGAAAAATGGGCAGAGAAGAGAAAGAAAGAAGGATGGGTCCTGCCACAACCATTGCCACATCTCTATGATACTTTTGTCAAGCCTAAGTATGGCGAAGAAGAAGACGATGAGGTGTTGACGGCTGAGGAAACGAAGACATATGTGGAGCTATGAGACAAATGCTTTATGAAACCAACATGGTTCAGCTAGGGGAGGGTACTAGCACCGCTGAGGTGCTCTACATGGGACCAGATGCTAAACTCCAAAATTGGAAGGCTACGCCATTCCCGATCAGGCGGGAGTCCCGGTAGACTAGCCCTGCCACTTTTTCTGCATCCCGAGTTATTTCAGGTTGTAACTCAGATGTTTCTTTTAGTTTCTTGTCTTTTAAATTCCAAAAAATGAAATCAATATTTCATCGTCCATTTATCTCTTTATTCTTTATGATTTCTATTATTTTCCTTTTTCATTTTTTTTTCAGTTGTAATAATGCGGCTTTAAATAACATGACATGCTTGCGGACTTCATGCCCAGATCCAAACACGCTGTCTAACTGTGAAATAATGAATCAAGAACCGGAATATGATGAAGAAGAAGCTTTTAGGGAAATGAATCGAGAACTGGAACAATTTAAGAACAAACCTAAGCCAAATCTAAATGACACTGAACCGGTTAATTTGGGAACAGCCGAAGAAATAAGGGAAACCAAAATAAGCATTCACACAGATGAGAAAACTCGAGATGCAATAATCCAACTCCTGTTTGAGTTTAAAAATGTGTTTGCTTGGTCATATGATGACATGCCAGGACTGAGCGTTGATTTAGTGGTGCATAAATTGCCAATATACCCTGATTGTCCTCTAGTTCAGCAAAAGCGAAGAAAGTTTAAGACTAATATCAGTGATAAGATCAAGGAAGAAATCACAAAACAGCTGAAAGCGGGGGTAATCCGAGTAGTCCGATATACCACATGGCTGGCTAACGTAGTCCCAGTGCCAAAGAATGATGGGAAAACCAGGGTGTGTGTGGACTACCAAGACTTGAATAGGGCAAGTCCCAAGGATAATTTCCCTCTGCCCAACATCCACATCCTTGTTAATAACTGCGCCAAACATGAGATACAGTCCTTCGTGTATTGTTACGCAGGATATCACTAGGTGTTGATGGATGAAGAAGATGCCGAGAAATAACTTTCACTACACCCTGGGGTACATACTGCTATCGGGTCATGCCATTTGGGATCAAGAATGCCGGAGCAACCTATATGAGAGCCATGACCACCATTTTCCATGACATGATGCATCAAGAGATAGAAGTGTATGCAGATGACGTAATCATTAAGTCCCAAACTCAGAGTGACCACGTTCGAGATTTGAGAAAGTTCTTTGAACGATTGCGCAAGTATGATTTGAAGCTGAATCTGGCTAAATGCACCTTCGGAGTCCCATCAGGCAAGCTCCTGGGTTTCATAGTCAGCAGGAGAGGTATTGAGTTAGATCCAACAAAGATAAAGGCTATTCGAGATTTACCTCCTCCGAAAACTAAGAAAGACGTGATGAGCTTACTGGGCAGGTTAAACTATATCAGTCGGTTCATTGCTCAACTGACTACCACCTGTGAGCCCATATTCAAACTACTGATGAAAGATGCAGCATTCAAATGGACATCTGATTGTCAAGAAGCCTTCGATAAAATCAAAGAATATCTGTCAAATCCTCCAGATTTGGTCCCACCGGAGCCAGGGAGACCTCTCTTCTTATAACTGACGGTTCTAGAAAATTCTTTTGCATGTGTCCTTGGGCAACATGATATAACCGGCAAGAAAGAGCAGGCAATTTACTATCTGAGCAAGAAGTTCACCAGTTACGAAGCTAAATACACTTTGTTGGAGAGAACGTGTTGTGCTTTGACATGGGTCGCTCAAAAGTTGAGACATTATCTTCAAGCCCACACTAGCTACCTCATAACCAGGCTGGATCCTTTGAAGTATATATTCCAAAAACCGATGCCCACTGGGAGGCTAGCAAAAGCGCAAATCTTGCTCACTGAATTTGACATAGTCTATGTCACTCGCACGGCAATGAAAGCCCAGGCGTTGGCAGATCATTTGGCTGAAAACTCGGTTGATGAGGAATACCAACCATTGAGCACATACTTCCCAGATGATGAGGTAAATTCAGTACAAGCAATCTCTGAGGACACTCGCGCTTGGAAAATGTTCTTTGACGGAGTAGTAAATTCTAGAGGTGTAAGAACTAGGGCAATCTTGATTTCACCTACTGGTCAGCACTACCCAGCTACAGCCAGGCTCCGATTCTTCTACACAAACAACACTGTTGAGTATGAAGCCTGCATCATGGGCATGAATATGGCAATCGACCAAGATGTTGAGGATTTATTGATCACGGGGGATTCTGATCTGATTATCCGGCAAGCCCAGGGAGAGTGGGAGACTCGAGATGTTAAGCTCATTCCCTATCGGCAACATGTGGAAGATCTCACTAAGAGCTTCAACTCGATAGAATTCAGGTACATTCCTCGATGTCACAATGAGCTAGCTGATGCACTCGCCACTCTGGCTTCGATGCTACCTTACCCAGGCAATGCCCATATTGATCCTCTAGAAATTCAAATCAAAGAAAGGCATAGTTATTGTAATGCGGTCGATGTGGAACCTAGCACCCAGCCATGGTATCATGACATCAAAAGATTTCTGAAAACGCAAGAATACCCCGAGCAAGACACTGGAGATCAAAAGAGAACCATTAGACGTCATACAAGTGGTTTCTTCTTAAGCGGTGATGTCTTGTATAAAAGGACCCCAGACCTGAACTTGCTAAGATGTGTTGATACCAAGGAATCCGGAAGAATTGTGCATGAAGTACACACGGGTGTTGCGGGCCTCATATGAACGGGTATGTTTTGGCAAAGAAAATCCTACGAGCGGGGTATTACTGGATAACCATGGAAAAGGACTGCTTCAGCTTTGTTTGGAAATGTCATCAATGCCAGGTGCACGGTGATTTGATTCATGCACCTCCAACAGAGCTTCATCCGATGTCAGCACATTGGCCATTCGTTTCCTGGGGTATAGATGTCATTGGGCCAATCGAGTCGAAAGCTTCGAATGGACATAGATTCATATTGGTTGCCATTGATTACTTCATGAACTGGGTTGAGGCCATCACACTCAAATCAGTCACCAAGGAGGCTGTGGTAGACTTTGTGCACTCCAATCTCATTTTCCACTTTGGCATTCCTGCAAATATCATTACCGACAATGCTGCGAATTTGAATAGTCATCTGATGGGAGAGGTATCCGAACAATTCAAGATAACGCATAGAAACTCTACTCCTTATCGGCCAAAAGCCAATGGTGTCGTTGAAGCAGCAAATAAAAACATCAAGAATATTTTGAGAAAGATGATTCAAAGCTCCAGGCAATGGCATGAAAAGTTGCCTTTTGCATTACTCGAATATCGCACCACAATGCGTACATCGGTCGGAGCGACCTCATACTTGTTGGTCTATGGAACTGAGGTTGTCATACCTGCAGAGGTAGAAATCCCTTCGCTACGAATAATTGTTGAAGCAGAAATTGAGGATAGTGAGTGGGTTAAGACCCGATTGGAGCAGTTGTCATTAATTGATAAAAAACGAATGGCCGCAGTTTGTCACGGGCAGCTGTACCAACAAAGAATGGCCCGTGCCTATGATAAGAAAGTACATCCCAGGAATTCCGAAGTGGGACAACTCGTGCTGAGACGCATTCTTCCTCATCACCAGGAAGCAAAAAGAAAATTTGCCCCTAATTGGAAGGGCCCATACATAATCTGAAAGATATTGCCAAGAGGAGCGCTGTATCTGGGAGACATCGAAGGAAATGATCCTGAAACAGCAGTCAATGCAGATGCAGTGAAAAGGTACTATGTTTAGGCCTCCTGGGGTGATGGCTTTTGTGTAATTGAGATGACGAAGGCTTTCCTTCCCGCTACCCCAAACACTATCAATCCTTTGTAAACCTTTGAGCCGGTTACGTTTCTTTGATCACCCTCTTTGGAACCCGGAAGTACTATCAAAAAAAAAAAAGAAAAAAAGAAAAAGAAAAGAAAATAAAAAGAAAAAGAAAAAGAAAACAAAACAAAACAAAAAAACAAAAAAAAACAAAAAAAACAAAACAAAATTGTTCGCATGAACTACGTTTGACTTGATTCCGAAAGGATACGTAGGTAGCCTCTCCCTAAGGTTCAGTCACACCAAAAAAAATCCCAATTTCCCCAAAAGTTGAAACTGGGGCAGATGATATGATGGTTCGGCTATGAATCCGTCGAAATAGTTCCAAAATTGTAGTTCTGCCTAAAATCCTTTTTACCCGAAGTCCTTCCGATCAATTGGCAAAGGCAGGGAAGTGAAAAGTGTCCTTGTTGGAATCTGATACAATTCAAATTGAGAGAAATAAAATGAGAGATGAAAGTACAAGAGGGGGTGAATTGTATATAATTCAAATAAATCGTAATAAGTTGACTTAATAGTAGTCGACTTAATATGGAAATCCTACAAATAGAGAGATTCAAAATAATATGCAGAAAGTAAATGCATAAATTAAAGACACCAGGAATTTTATACTGGTTCGGATTCAATGTGAATCCTAATCCAGTCCTTTTGGGTTGCAAGAGATTTCTCTTCAAGCAAATGAGTTTTCTTTTGAGTACAGATTTGATATTTGTTGCTCAGTTCTCTAGCAATCGTTTGATAAATGCCTCACCAGTTGTATGCTCTCTTTCTATTCCTGACTTATTACACAGCAGATCTATATAGGCTACTATGCTTGTTTGCAGTAAATTGAAGAGAGTTATTTTGGTTCGATCAAAGTATACTAAGGATGGAGTTCCACTACGAATTTATACAAGGATGGTTGGTGAAGGCTTGTCAACCCAAGGGTTTTGATCCTTGGAAAGAGTTGATTCTTTCCAAGAATAAGGTACTAGCCGTTGCTTCTCTTCAGATTCTTTCCTTTGGCAATCGATAGAATTCTTCCTTGATGTTTGGACCTTCCGATCTTGACTGTTATTCCGGATCCTCTAGATTTAATTGGTCTTCAGTGATTTGATCTGACTCGTCAATCACGGATTGCATTGAGTGTTCATTCTATTATGGTAGATTTGATTTCCAGAATCATGGAGTTAATCCCGTTTTGCTAATGTATAGTTGATTCTTTCCTTGTGCATCATGAGAGTTAAGGGCAGCTTCTTTTGAGAACGATATCCTTCCTTGTTCGTCCTGGCAATTGCAATAATTCCTTTTTTCTTCTTTGAACTCCTGCACATGCATTTTAATTTACATCATTAAAATATGTTCTAACAATCTCCCCCTTTTTGATGATGGCAAAATAATATACATATATGTAAAGGGATAAACAACAGTTGACTTCCCTATTTGGGATTGGCCGACTTGGCTCCCCCTCAATGTATATAGTCAACTGATCTTGATCTCCCCCTCAACTTGTGCAGTCGACTTGTACCTGTATATTATTGTCTATGCATGAGCAGCATAGCGGAATTAACCATTTCAAGGAATAAGAGATATTATGCATGTAGCATAGTCGACTTAACCTGTATAACGAATAGAGAGTATATGCATACTATCTATGCATGCAGCATAGTCGACTTAATAACCTGTAGAGAGAGTATATACCTGCATAAAGAGCGTTATATATTCTCCCCTTTTTTGACATCAGCAAAAGAGGGAGTAGCAAAAAATAATATCCACATAAGCAAATAAAATAAAAACATCCACGGGCATAGCCCAACCACAACCAAAACAAGTTTTAAAACAAAGGAAAAAATTGTCTGTAGACCACATTCATCTCATCGTCGCAGAAAGTAAGTAAGAGTGTTGAATATTGCCTCCTTTATCTGTTTGAAGCTGGTGTTGGCAGCAACGCTCATCCCATCCAGCCTGTCATGCACCTCCTTGAAGGCTTTAACCGCATTCTCCCTTACCCTTTACATAGCCACCCTGATTTTGGACACATCTGACCTTGTTTCCTTAGAAATAGCATGAATAGTATCCACAGTCGACTGTGTGGCGGACAGGAGAGTCTTGATGTCTAGGAGTTGAGAGTTAATGGAGCTGAACTTTTCATTTAGGTCTGCAGGGATGGGAGAGGGAAGGACACCAGAAGAAGGCTTGGTTTCCACAGGGGTTGGCTTTGCATCACTTTCACCCTTTTTGACCCAGACACCCTTGATACTCACATACCCCATACTAGAGAAGGCTCTAGAGTTATAGCACTTGTACACAGGAACAGAGGGGTAGTCTGAAAGCAGAATTTGATGAGCTTCCAAAATGTGGGTGATGGCCATACCATAAGGAAGACTGATTTTGAGGTTGGAGATAAGACAGTAGACAAAGAAGGTGTCCCGTTGAGAGAGGGTTGAGAAGGAACCAGTTCTGGGAAGGAGAGTGGTTGCAACAATGTGAGCAATACACCTAGTTTCAAAGCTAACATCACTGGGCCCTAACTAATTAGAAGGGTTTCGGAGGGATTTTCTGCAATACACCGTTTAGCCTGATCAAAGGTGATTTCAAAATCCTCAGGCCAGACATTTTTAAAGACAGTCGGGAAACCAGAGCAGCGACACAGAAAAAGGGAGTCGAACACACCACAATCAAGAACAATGTGTTTACCAAGAACAAGAGTTTCAAGCCTATCAGGTTTGCTAGATCGAAGATTAGCATAAAGCATACGGACGAGGGGTTCATATACTTTAGGCGGAGAAACAGAGAGAAATTTTTCCCACCCTTGATACATGAAAAGATCCTTTACCTTGCAGTTAAAGGACTCCATAAGATCGAGATCTACCACTCTACCATGGGCAATGGGCTTGTCCTTAAGAGAAACAAAGAAATCCTTATTGGGGGTGTCCCAGAAATTTTGGTCTAATTCGAGAAAGGCAGAGAAATCGAAGTTTGATTTCTTTGGGGTAGAAGCAGGAGGATCCTCCATGGGACGCTTTCTGGAGGCTTTGTCACCTAAAGGTTGGGAGTGTTCTAAGTATCCTCCTTGAGAAGAGGCACAGCCCTCGGAACGATCATACCCTAAGTCTACTTGTTCAGGAGGCATGGAAGAGGGTTTTGTTTTTGAGCTGGTACTTTTCCTGGTGGAAGCAGAGGGGTTTTTGGAAGATTTTACCATGGGAGAAGAGAGGGTTGGTACAGGTTGAAAAATGGAGTTGGTAGAGGTTGAGGGATATGGTGGAGATGAAAGAGACGGAAAAGGACTAACTTAAAAAGAGAAGAATTGACGATTGAGTACAGAAAAGGAAAAAATGTCAGATGAAGCGACGTGATGATTGGCTTTCCAACTTCGGCTACAAACTGATGGAAAACAGACTAAATAAGAGAGGGAAAAGACTGACAGCGTAATTAATGCACTGGAAAAAAAACAATTATGACAAGTTTTTGAAAAGTAACAATTTGGTCCTAACAATTTTTCGAAAGACAAATAATGCCAAGTAATTCTCTTAAAGAACAGAATCTATCTTCTAACAATGGGTTAGTAAAAATATCAGCT
>MU678689.1:103614-161258 GCA_026770625.1 Nicotiana glauca
CTCATTTCGAATTCACTTTGCATGAGGTTTGCAAATTCCTTGCACATAAGAGAGTTAGCACTACCAAAAATAATATCATCAACATAAATTTGAATGATGAGATTACCTTCTGTTGATCGTTTAATGAATAGAGTGGTATCAATTTTACCTCTGGTGAACCCATGATAAACAAGGAAGGTACTTAACCTGTCATACCAAGCGCGTGGAGCCTATTTCAGTTCGTATAAGGCCTTGGTGAGCTTGTACACATGATAAGGAAATTTTGAATCTTCAAAGCCTGGAGGTTGTTTCACAAAAACTTCCTCTTCGATGAATCCATTTAGAAAGGCGCTTTTGACATCCATTTGAAGCAATCTGAATCCTTTAAATGATGCATAGGCTAACAGGATTCGTATAGACTCTAATCGACCTACTAGAGCAAAAGTTTCATCATAGTCAACTCCTTCTTGTTGTGAATAGCCTTGAGCAACTAATCTAGCTTTGTTCCTTATGAATTATCCTTCTTCATTTAATTTGTTTCTGAACACCCATTTTATTCCAATGACGGAAGCATTTTCAGGTCGGGGTATCAGCTTCCATACTTGATTCTTGCTGAATTGATCTAATTCCTCTTACATGGATTTTACCCAGCTTGAGTCCTTCAACGCTTGCTCTACCTTTTTTGGCTCTATTTGAGAGATCAGAGCAATATTTGCTTTCTTTCTTAGGGCAGCTCTGGTCTTCATACCTTCGTTTGGATCCCCTATGATATATTTTTGTGGATATTCAGATTCATTTCTCCACTCATTTAGTCGAAGAGTGCTAGTAGTCGAATCCACACGATGTTCTGGAGTGTTGTTGCTGACTTGTTCAGTCGACTTGGCTACATCTGTAAGACTAGCTGACTCCTGTGATTTTCCTTTATCCTGAACTTCTTGAGTCTGATCTTCGTCACCTGCATTAATGCCTGTCTCGACCAAGGGATTATTTTCATCTAAAATGACATGAAATGATTCTTCAACACACAAAATACGTTTATTAAAAACTCTAAATGATCTGCTATTTAAAGAATAACCAAGAAAAATACCTTCATCACTTCTTGGATAAAATGTTCCAAGATTGTCCTTGCCATTGTTATGAATGAAACATTTGCTTCCAAATGGATGAAAGTAACTGATGTTAGGATGCTTACCTTTCCAGAGTCCATACGGAGTCTTTTTCAGAATGGGCCTTATGAGACATCGATTTAGAATATGGCATGCAGTACTCACACCTTCAGCCCAGAAATGATTTGGTAGAGAATGTTGTAACAACATGGTTCTTGCCATGTCTTGAAGAATTCTATTTTTTCTTTCCACAACTCCATTTTGTTGAGGTGAGCGAGGAGTAGAGAAGTTGTGAGTGTAGCCTTGATCATTACAGAAATCTTCAAATGCCTTGCTTTCAAACTCGCATCCATGATCACTTTGGATTATGGAGATTGGATAACCTTTTTCTCTTTCAATCCTTTTGCAAAAACCTTCAAAGTTTCTTAAGGCTTTATCTTTATGAGACAGAAAAATTACCCAAGTGAAACGTGAAAAGTCATCAACAATAACAAAAGCATATTTCTTACCTCCTATGCTAGCAGTTCTAGTAGGTCCAAATAAGTCCATATGAAGTAATTGCAGAGGTTTTGAGATAGATACTATGTCTTTATTTTTGAAAGAGTTTCTAGTTTGCTTACCCATCTGACATGCATCACAAATGTGAGTCCTAAAAAATTGAATTTAGGTAACCCAATGACTAAATCATATTTGGATAATTTCTCAATTAGATGCATGCTAGCATGACCTAGACGTCTGTGCCATAACCAGGGATCATCAGACATAGAGGTTAGGCATATGTGACCATCTATATTTTCGAAACCATCAAGTATATAGACATTTACGTACCTTTTTCCAGGAAGAATTATTTTACCTGATTCGTCTTTGATGGAACATCCAGTTTTCTTAAATTTTACCTCATATCCTGAGTCACAGAGTTGACTTATGCTGAGAAGATTATAATTTAGTCCATCAACCAGATATACTTCAGTGATGTCACAGTTGTTGTTGAAAGGAATAGTTCCAGTGCCAACTATTTTGCCTTTTGAATCGTCTCCAAATTTGACGCTTCCTCCATAAATCTTTGTAACTTCCTTAAACAGGCTTTTGTCACCTGTCATATGATTGGAACACGCACTATCTAGATATAATTTTCCTTTGCACTTTACTCTGTGGTGTTCCTTCAATACAAAAATATTACTTTCTTTTAGGTACCCAAGCTTGCTTGGGTCCTGGTGAGTTAGTGTTAATGGATTCGGAGTTCTTAGGTTTCCAAACCCATCCGGACATATGAGATTTACGAAAGTGACAACCAGAATATTTATGCCCACTTCTGTTACAATAATGACATTTGACCCTGGACTTGTTTTCAGGTCTTTCATAAGAGTTGGAATTAGCAGTCATAGGATTTGCTGATTCCTTTCCAGTTGACTTGTAAGTCGACTGGTTCGACCGACTAGTCGATCTAGTTCTGATTGGTTCTTTTCCAGTTGACTTGTAAGTCATCTGGTTTGACCTAACAGAGCTGTGACTGGTGGATTTGCGCAAGCTGTTAAACTGCATTTGCAATTCCTCAAACTCTTCTTGAAGTACGTCTTTTTCAATTTCACATACTTCATGTTTGAGTTTCCAGTCTTTGACTTCCCTGGTGAGTCTCTTAAGTTCATTCATCATCTTTTGAGACTCATTTAGGGTGGAGTCAAGAATGTCTTGTAATTCATTGCATCTTTCATAGTCATAAGGTCTTACCTCGCTAGTTTCTCCTTTTGCCATAAAACAATTTTCATTTTCTGAATCGTCTTCATCTGTCTAGCATCCTGAAGTTTTGTTAATCTCGTTTTCAAGAATTGTCATGAAGCAGAGATTTGCTATTTCTTCATGGTCTGAGTCATCCTCATCACTCCAGCTTCCAAATTATCTGTTCCTGTTGAATCCTCTGGAGATCTTTCTCTTCAGTTCTGGACACTCCGCTTGGATGTGCCCAAACTTTCCACATTTATAGCATTTTCCATCGTTCTTGTCTTGTTCATTGTATTGTCTAGATCTTCTTGGTGGAAATCTTACTTTCTTTGTATTTCTATATCTTCTCATTAATACATCTATCTTTCTAGACATCATAGCGATTTCCTCTTGTAGAATTTCAGGATCATCAATTTCATTCTCAACAGCTTCAGTAGTAGCTTTGAATGCAACAGTTTTCTTCTTCTCCTCTTGATTTGTCTTTTTCAGATGCGTTCTCTCAAAAGCAATGAGCTCTCCTCGTAGTTCATTATATGATAACTTATTAAGATCTTGAGATTCCAAAGTGACAGCTTTAGTCTGCCAGGTGGTTGGTAGACTTCTGAGAATTTTCCTAACTTGATCGCCAATGGTGTATGGTTTGCCAAAAGCTTTTAAGTCACTGATTATTTTACTGAACCGGGAAAACATTTCTTCGATGGATTCTCCTTCCTTTATTGAGAATTGTTCATAGTCGTGAACTAGCATATTTATGTGGGTTTCCTTTACCTTGTTGGTACCTTCATAGGCGACTTCGAGTTTATCCCACATTTCTTTGGCAGTATCACAACTGGAAATCTTTTAATATTCTTCACCACTTATTGCATTGTGAAGCAGATTCCTTGCCTTGTGGTTTATTTGTACAGCTTCCAATTGCTCCTTTGACTATGAGTCTATATCATCAGGGTCAGCGAACAGTGGTGTACTGGCAGGCAATGGATAGTTTCCTTTTTTGATAACTCTCCATACTTTGATATCGTATGCTTTGGTGAAGATTTCCATGCGGATTTTCCAGTGGGAGAAGTGTTGTCCATTGAAGTAAGGTGGTCTTACTTGAGAAATTCCTTCCTGAAATAGAGCTCCAACTATAACCTGATTTGCCACGATCTTTTTCTCACAAGCTGTTAAGCAAAAAACAAAAGTGTGAGCCTAGCTCTGATACCAATTGAAAGTACAAGAGGGGGGGTGAATTGTATATAATTCAAATAAATCATAATAAGTTAACTTAAAACTTTAGTAGTCGACTTAATATGGCAATCCTGTAGATAGAGAGATTCAAAATAATATGCAGAAAGTAAATGCAGAAATTAAAGACACCAGGAATTTTATACTGGTTCGGATTCAATGTGAATCCTAATCCAGTCCCTTTGGGTTGCAAGGGATTTCTCTTCAAGCAAATGAGTTTTCTTTTGAGTACAGATTTGATATTTGTCACTCAGTTCTCTAGCACTCGTTTGACACAATGACTCACTAGTTGTATGCTCTCTTTCTATTCCTGACTTGTTACACAACAGATCTATATAGGTTACTATGCTTGTTTGCAGTAAATTGAAGAGAGTTATTTTGGTTCGATCAAAGTATACTAAGGATGGAGTTGCACTACGAATTTATACAAGGATGGTTGGTGAAGTCTTGTCAACCCAAAGGTTTTGATCCTTGGAAAGAGTTGATTATTTCCAAGAATAAGGTACTAGCCGTTGCTTCTCATCAGATTCTTTCCTTTGGCAATCGACAGAATTCTTCCTTGATGTTTGGACCTTCCGATCTTGACTGCTGTTCCGGACCCTCTAGATTTAATTGGTCTTCAGTGATTTGATCTGACTCGTCAATCATGGATTGCATTAAGTCTTCACTCCATTACGGCATATTTGATTTCCCAGAATTATGGAGTTAATCCCGTTTTGCTGATGTAGACTTGATTCTTTCCTCGTGTATCATGGGAGTTTAGGGCAGCTTCTTTTGAGAACGATATCCTTCCTTGTTCGTCCTGGCAATTGCAATAATTCCTTTTTGCTTCTTTGAACTCCTCCACATGCATATTAATTTGCATCATTAAATTATGTTCTAACAAGAGAGTCTTATCGGTGAAAACCTTCGGGCACCATAAGGCGATGGTGAGTAGAGAAGCTGAAAATGAGAGAGTCCGCTTAGTGAAAACTCACAAAGAGCACTATTGGGCGATGGTGAGAAGAGAAATGAGAGAGGTCGATTTGCGAAAACCCACAAAAGGCGCTGTCGGCCGAAAACAAGACCTCCCACCACTAAAAAAGTCTTGGCAAGGTTCCCTAGTTTTGAAATATGGATCAACGGGTTCACAAGAAGCTGGAAAGTTTGTGTGGGTCGGGCGTCCAGTCCAAGAAGCATGTCATGTTCATTTGAAGTTAGCATGCACCCCAGATAAGTCCTTCTTTCCCCCGAAAGGGACATTTCTCTTTAAACTCATATGCTTTCCTTTTGTATATTTCTTCCTTGAATCCTTCTCGGTTTAACTCTGATTCCGGGATTACTACAAAGAAAAGGTGGTAGGACTGGTCCTATAGGGCTCCGCCTGGTAAGAGCCGAAGAAAATACCCAGCCTCAACGGGTGCGTCAGTCCAATCCCGATTGACCATGATAGTTGATGCTTTCGAAGCAGAGACATTGGAAAAGAAAGAAAGTCAAAGGCAAAGGTCCTAAGAGCAGAATAAGGTGAAAAGGCCAGAGCCCACACGGGCGAGTCATCATGAAATCCTAAAAGTTGACTCCTATTGGTTTGAAAAGAGATTCACCCTCAAAGCCAGCAAGCAGCAAAGTTCTCAACGGAAATAGGGTCGGGATCAAGCAATTGGGATGATCAAGGCCACAAAACCAACCACTGTTTCAAACTAACAAATTGTTCTTTGTTGAAAGTTAAAACATGTGTAATTCAGGCAACCATGCAAGAAGCAAGTGCAACCCAAAAGAGAGAAGGAATGCGTAAGCGCTGAAATAGTTTTGCAGCAGGGAATCGATCAAAAAGGAAGTTTCTCCCCAAATTCTTTCATATGTTTTGCTAAATAAAAAAGAAATATAAAAAGAAGAAGAAAAGAAGAAAAGAAATGAAAATGAAAATCCCAAAAGAAAAACAAATCATAGTAGCATAGGACCCCATTCCTTAAAAATCCCGGCATAACCCGTGGATCCCCCCTGGCATAACCCCAGGGGCTTTTTTCTTTCCATCCCGGCATAACCCGTGGATCTCCCTGGCATAACCCAAGGAGATTTTTCTTTCCAAATCCCGGCATAACCCGTGGATCTCCCTGGCATAACCCAAGGAGATTTTTCTTTCCAAATCCCGGCATAACCCGAGGATCTCCTTGGCATAACCCAAGGAGCTTTTTTTTCTTTCCAAATCCCGACATAACCCGTGTATCTCCCTGGCATAACCCAAAGAGCTTTTTTCTTTCCAAATCCCGGCATAACCCGTGGATATCCCTGGCATAACCCAAGGAGATGTTTCTTTCCAAATCTCGGCATAACCCGTGGATCCCCCTGGCATAACCCAAGGGAATTTTTTCTTTCCAAATCCCGGCATAACCCAAGGATCTCCATGGCATAACCCAAGGAGCTTTTTCTTTCCGAATCCCGGCATAACCCATAACCCGTGGATCTCCCTGGCATAACCCAAGGAGATTTTTCTTTTCCAAATCTCGGCATAACCCGTGGATCCCCCTGGCATAACCCAAGGAGCCTTTTTTCTTTTCAAATCCCGGCATAACCTAATGAGCTTTTTTCTTTTCGTCACGGCATAACCCGAGGACCTTTTTTTTCTTTTCCGGCATAACCCGGTCATTTCCCAGCATAACCTGGATTCATTCACATGGATACACAATCCTGATTTGATCGCTTAGATATGTGTCACAACTAACTCACGAAATTTTCCTAGTGAAAACTAGGGCAAAAAATTCCGTTCGTTTGTTTGTTTTGGTATATTAAGCAGGTTGACCTCAAGACATAGGGTGTGAGATGACCGATGGAATGAGTCTCAATCCAGAATAAAGAAAATAAGAAAAGAACAAAAAAAATGAACCCAAATATGAAGCAAACAAGGGTGCGGATTGCTCAAAATCTGATTGAAGTCACAAGCTCCGCCGATCCCGTTTTGACCCAATGCTGCAGAAAGAAACAAACACCTACAACTTACGAGCATCAAGATTCAGATCAGGGTCCACAGCAAAATCAGCTAAGACTCAAGATCAAGTTTCAAGAGAATTGTAGATAGGAATCTTGTAACTCATAGTTGATAGGCATAGCTAGCTTAGCTTTGATTTTCCTTTGGCGTAATAAGGAGGTCAGCAAGCAGTAGCAGCAACAACAACAGTGAAATCACAACTCTTGGTAGTCCCAGCTACCAAACCTTCCAGAACTACACTGACCCGATTCCTTTATAGCCAAGGATATGTAGGCAATCTTTGAAGCAGGGTTTGGTCAGACGGTTTTCAAAAATGCTTCTCCTGGAGTGCTGAGCAGGCAAAAATCCCTCATGTAGCTCATTTATCTTTGCCCGAAAACCCTTCGTGTCTCCGAGCAAAGAGGGACAGCTGTGAGCTCGTAATTTTTGCCGCTCTTAAATTACTCCTACAGAATTCATTAGAATTTTTCTTTTAGTATTTGAATTTTTAGGAATTAATTGCATGATTTTGTATTATTTTTGCATTTTATATGCATTTTTAGTTGTCAAAAAAATTGAAAAAAATTTATAAAATAGTATACTTGCATTTAGGACCCAATTTTAGGTTTTTAGATTAATTAAACATCGTTGAAAATAAGAGAAAAATAACAAAAATAATCCTTTTATATTTTTTGTTCCTTTAATTTCACTTTTGTTTAATTTTCCTCTAAAAATTAGGATCTAGTTAATTTTAGGAAATTTAATTAGTCTCATTTTAGAATTAAATCAGGTTTTGGCTACTTTTAATTTTGCATTTAATAAAATTCAAAATTCAAATAAATAAAAAAGAAAAAAGAAGAAAACAAATAAAAAGAAATTGAAATGAAGAAAAGGGGATATGGCCACCTTTTTTGGGCTAATATCTGATATATAACTCAAGCCCAAACCCCAAACCCACTTCAAGACTAGCCCAATCCACAAAGCCACCCGGTCCACCCTTTTTAAAATCGAAACGGCGTCGTTTTGTCACGCTAGATCCTGGCCGTCAAGGATCCTTGATCCAACGGACAGGAACTAGGGACATTTTAATATAAAACGGTTGGAGCTCCCCCTACCCCCAATCCATCATCGCTCAATACCCCCATGCTCAAACCCTAACCCTCGCTGGCTCCGCCTTATGCTGCCGCCGGAAATCGCCTCACGGCGGCGACCGGTCTCCAAACTCACCCAAATTTTCACCACAGTCTCCTCCCTCCCTCCTCTTTCCATATCCATTCTCAAATTTCTTTGAATCCTAACCGATACCCTCAAATATATCAAACCCTAGGCGGCGGCTCCACCGTGCACGGCGCCGCCGCCACCCAAATCGTACCAAATTTGTACCCCATAATCCCCAGGCCACCCTAAGCCCCATAGTCATGATTATTTCACAAAAATCCCAGCCGGATTTCTCTGATTTCACATCTAGGGTTCGAACCTTCTGATCCAAGGCCAAATTCACTCACACAAGGGTCCTTTGCGCTTCAGTTGCCCATGCAGAGGCATTCGAGTCAAATAGTGAGTTTCCTCTTGTTCTTCTCCTGTCTTTTCTCTTCTTCTGTTCCTTTCAATCCTTCTTCTTTTATTTTTCTATGTTTGAATGGTCAAGTTGTTGCCCTTGTTTGATAATTTGGCATGAATATTGACCTAATTAAATATTTAAAAACAATAATTTTCTTCTTTGTTCTTTTGCAATGTTTGTTTTGGTCTTTTGGTTTAATTCTTGTCTCGATTTGATTTAGAATTGATCCTGTTTTGGTAATTTTTGATAATTAGTTTAGTCTTTGTTTGAATGCGTTTGGTATAGATTTTAATTCAGTAGCATAGGTTTTAATTTCTTTTAGTTTGTCCAGTTAGTATTCGATTTTAATTTGTTGTTATTGGTTTCTGTTTGTCCATGTTTGTTGTTATTTAGTTTTTAATTAGTTTGGTTATAGCTGATAATTTCAACCATGGTAAATTGAGACCAAGGACCATGGGTTAGTTTGACTAGACTAGTAATTTTAAAATGAGTTCAGGGGTAGTTTGGGTATTTAGAATTGGATAGAAATGTTGTAGTTTAAATTAGAACCTTGTAGGACCTTCTAAAATAGGGCCTTAGTTCTAATTTCAAAAACTTAGGGCAGTAACTTGAGAAACAAGTCAAAAAATAAAGGTTTAACTAATAAAAACTGAAATAAAAAAAGGAGGAAAAGAGGTAAAACAAAATCTAGAAGCTTCCTTGATTTTCTGGCTATAAAAGGCAGCATCCCTGCCTTCTTTCACAAGTTTTTGAACCCCTGAAAATTCCCAAAAGTTCCAACTCTAAAAAATCCCCCCAAAAACCCTCCACAAATTCGAACCTCTAAAGTTTGAAATTCAAAATCCAAAACCAAAAACTGAAATTCTCTATTCTTCAAAAAGTCAAAAAAAAACATAACAAAAAATCCAAAAACAGTGTTCTTCTGCTGTAATTCTTAGTTCAATTTCAAGTTCTAACTCTACTTCAAACTTCTAGTTTACTTGAGGTCAAAAAATAGCTTAGATTTCCTGGTTTTGTCCAATATTTGAGGTTTTCGAAGGCTCCTGGGTTAGTTCCAAGCTGAACTTGGTTTACTCGAGTCAATTTTGGTTTGACTATTGGTTTTTTCCATTGTTGGGATTCCAAGCTGAATTGTTGTTGCTTTCCTGCTGTTTAACACTGCAAACTCCTCACTACTGCTGCTGATTTCTGCTTCTTCTTACTGTATTTCAACTTCCAGGTACACTCCTTGAATACATCGCAATGTAGACGTCAAGTTGGCTTATGAATTGATTTGCTGCATAATTTTCTGAAGATTCTATTGTTTAATATTTCCTATTTCGATGTAGTTGTTCCTTGATTTGGTTCATGTCCTCGTTGTAACTAAGACTGGACTGTTTTGGACTGTTGGTTTGTATTGGACTGTTGATATTCATTAGACTAGAATAATTTTGTTTAGTGATTAGTTTAACGTTCAACATTCAACAGCATAAATGTAGAAATTGATTCTAGATCCTTATTTGTAATTTAGTTATTGAACACTTGAATAGTTGTGAGTATTTAATAAATGCCAGCAGTAGTATGAACTGATTCAAATTTGTTAATTTACTGGTTGAAAATTGCATTTGACTAGACTGCATGCTCATAAATGTAAAAATCAGATTGTGAACTGTTTGCCTGCTTCAAGGAATTTTTGATTCATTTAATCGTTATAAGTATTGAAGTGATTCACATCAGTTCTAAAAAATAATCATCTATGACTATAATATAGAAATCAAGGAAAAATACATAAACAATTCGAGTGTTAAAATGTGTTTTCAGTTGGAATTGCGATTAGAGGCTGGCTAGGCTTATGCATTCGAATCTGAGGTTCACAAGTTTAAATTTGAAGTCAATTGTTTGTCATCCATGCCTAATGCTTTAATGTTTAGTCAGATGTTAATATAGATGTTTAGCTAGAACTAATCAGAATTAAAAATATCCATTGAATTGAATTTGTTTGTATAGGTTAATTTGAACCATAGTATTTGAGTAAATTGTCACCGAACCTTGCCCTTATCACATTGGGCTCCAACGGACACGTCCAGATGAGAGTCTGTTCCAGACTCCTCAAGTCCAGTTCACTCTCGATTTGGGTCCCTAAGCAGGCCCATGATTTGATAGACCTTCATCTAGGCTCTACTAAAATTCTTTATTTGGATTTGGCTTACAGGCCTTAATTCATAGTTTAATGTAATGTAAATTTGAGCCTCCGAGTTAGGTGGCGAATTCGAATTAAGAGGTTTTACCCTTTGGTTTGAATTCGGACTTGAATTTGAGGCCTGAATTTTGTAATGATAATTAACTAGGCCCTTTAGCGACAAATTAAATAGAAAATAGTAGTTTACTTTAGGATATCCTTAAAATAAACGAAGTGCGCCCCGTCAAACAAAAATGCGTAAATTGCGGGCCCTCTTAAAATGCTTATATTAAAATACTTAGAATTTGGGAGGTGCCGTTTAGCGAATTTTCACTGCCTCCCGCGAAGTTAATAACATGTTAGTCACTTTAGGCGCGCTTTTTAATAATTTTACCTTTCTAAATACGGGTGTGCATTTCATGCGACCCAAATCCAAATCTCAAAACGTTGGATAAAAATGTGTCGAGGATCCGGGTGCATTTCATGTGTCGTGATCCAAAAATACATTTTTAAACGACGTTCACTTTCTTAAAATTTTTAATTAAAGCGGTAAACAATTTAAAATTTCAATCTAGGATAACATATATAAAAATCAGATTTTAGGCATTTATGATAATTTAAGCGACTCTGCTAGAACCACGGGATCCGGGGGTGCCTAACACCTTCCCTCGGGTCAACAGAATTCCTTATTCAGAATTTCTGGTTCCTAGACTCCAACTGGGAATTCAAAATTTTCCTCGATTTGGGATTCAAGTTAAATGGTGACTTGGGACACCAAAAGTCAATCCTATCCCAAGTGGCGACTCTAAAAATCAAATAAATAATCTCATTTCGAATAATGTCACTTTAAATGGAAAAACTCCCTTATACACTATCCTTCGGGGTAGGTGTGTAAAAGGAGGTGTGACAGAGTCTTATTTGTTAATAGCTATTTTTCGAGTATGGTGTATAGGCATGGTGACAGTATCTATACACTGGTGTCGAGCATGACCATGAGTCCTAAATTACTAATTTATCGAATTCTTAATTGTTGTTTATGAGGACTTGGTTGGAAATCTTTAACACTGAGCCAATAATTGTTGAGACTGAGTATTGATTTAATTGTGTTAAGTAGAAATTGAATAAGTTTGGTTATAGCTGGATCTCCCTTGCCGGGATAGTTGAATTGATATCTTGTTCCCTTGCCGAGCAACTTATTGTATTGTCTTGACCCCTTGCCGGGAATTTGACTATGTTACCTTGCTCCCTTGTCGGGCTTTCTCTGTGATATTGTGTTGAAAGGAAATGGGAACGTGTGGTATGCCTACCACGTAGTATTATGAAATGGAAATGTGTGGTACGCCTACCATGAGATGTTATGAAATGGGAACGTGTGGTACGCCTACCACGTAGTATTTACGAAATGGGAACATGTGGTACGCCTACCACGTAATATGAGGAAATGGGATCGTGTTGCACGCCTGCAACTAGAGGAAATTGAAACAAGTGAAAGTGGTTTGTTCTCCCATATTCTGTGTTAGAAGAAATCAGATGTAGTTTCTTTTGTTATTCCTGATATTCTTCTTTATCTGCTACCCCATAAGCATGTTCCCCCTCCCAGCTTTAATTTTTTACTTTCCGCTATTATTTCGTTGTACTTGTATATATATCTGCACAGGCTTGTTTGGTAGTCTGGTCTAGCCTCGTCACTACTTTGCCGGGGTTAGGCCAGGCACTTACCAGCACATGGGATCGGTTGTGCTGATGCTACACTCTGTGCATCTTTTTGCACAGATCACAGTGCCAGAGCAGCAGCTTTTGGACAACAGTAGTTGATTGGGAGTTGACTTTAGTCCAGGGACATTCGAGGTAGCCTTACTGACGTCCGCTAGCCCGGAGTCCCTTTCTATTTTATTCAGTTTGTTATCATTTGTACCGAAGCAGACAATATTATGTTTTCATTCAAACCTTTTATTTAGTATTCTCTAGACGTTCGTGAGTAATGTGACACCAGTCTTGGGTAGAGGATTCTGTTAAATTTCCGCATTTCTTTCAGTTAATTATATATTGAGACTTTCGCTTTATCATATTATGTTTGATTTTATTAAATGGTCGATAATTTCTAAAAGAGGTAAATTAAGTTGGCTTGACTAGCTCCTATTAGTAGGCACCATCACGACTCCCGAGGGTGGGAAATACAGGTCGTGACAAGTTGGTATCAAAGCACTAGGTTACATAGGTCTCACAACTCACGGACAAACTCGGTAGAGTCTGAAAGATCGATACGGAGACGTCTGTATTTATCCCCAGAGGCTACAGAGTTAGGAAAACTTCACTTTTGTTCTTTCTTGTCGTGCGATTCTATTTCTCAAATACTGATTGTCTTTCTACTATGTTCTTTCGCAGATGGTGAGAACACGTGCTTCCTCTTCTACCGCACATCAGCCCGAGCCCCAGCAGCAGCTCCTACGAGGGGTAGAGGGCGAGGCCGAGTCCGTGCTAAAGGCCGAGGCAGGGGTGGATCTCAGCCCCGAGCAGCAGTCCCAGAGGTGGAGCCTCATGTTGATTATGACGAGGAGGTTCCAGCCCCAGCAGCTCCGGTGGGCCCAGCTCAGGTCCCAGAGGGGTTTATAGCCACTCCAGTTCTTTAGGACGCTTTGGTCAGATTGGTAGGCCTTATTTAGAGTGTCACTCAAGCGGGTTTGCTTCCAGTAGAACCAGCCACTTCCCAGGCTGGAGGAGGAGTTCAGACTCCTGCTACACGTACTCCGGAGTAGGTAGCTCCCCAGGCTCAGGTTCCAGCGGTGCAACCAACTATGGCAGTTCAGCCGGGTATTGTAACTCAGACCGGCGATGGAGCGGCTATGTCCACAGATGCTTTGTGGAGGCTGGATAGGTTCACCAAGCTCTTCACCACCACATTCAGCGGTGCTTCTTCAGAGGACCCCTAGGATTTCTTGTATAGCTGCCATGAGGTTCTTCGGACTGTCAGACTATGGGTATTGTGGAGACCAATGGGGTCGACTTTGCCACCTTACGTCTAACAGGATCTGCCAAGACTTGGTGGAGAGACTATTGTTTACCAGACCAGCATGGTCGCCATCCTTGACTTGGGACCAGTTTGCAGAGTTTTATTTGGAGAAGTTTCTCCTAGTTACTCAGCGAGAGGCTCTTCGCAGACAGTTCGAGTGCCTCCAGCAGGGCTCTATGACAGTCACACAATATGAGACTCGGTTCACTGATCTAGCCCTCCATGGTATTGTTATACTCCCCATCGAGAGAGAGAGGGTGCGGAGGTTTATTGATGGTTTTATTTAGTTGATCCGTCTCCAGATAGCTATGGGAGTGGGGAGTGAGATTTCTTTTCAGGAGGCAGCCAATGCAGCCCGTAGAATTGAGATGGCTCTTGCACAGGGAGGTGGTCATGGGTTAGATAAGAGGCCCCGTCATACAGGTAGGTTCAATGGTACCCCGTCTGGAGGTAGAGATTCTTATGGTAGAGGCCATTCTCCGAGGCCCTTTCAGTTAGCTCTCCAGGTCTCTCGTGGTACTTCAGGCGATAGTGGTTCTCAGCCGCATTATTCTGATCAGCAGTCTTTCAGTGCACCACCAGCACCTATCAGTGCACCACAACTTCGTTATTCCCAGCAGCCGAGGGCTTGTTTCACGTGTGGCGACATGAGGCACATTGCCAGGTATTGCCCTCGAGCTTCTAACAGCTCTCAGCATCAGACTCCTCGTGCTATGATTCAGGCACCGGAGGTTCCACAGCCTGCCCAGCTAGCTAGAGGTGGGGGTAGAGTCCATAGAGGTAGAGGTAGAGATCATAGAGGTAGAGCTCGGACCGCCAGGGGTAGAGGCCAGACAGCAGTCGATTGTCCCAGAGATATGATTCAGGGAGGTGGGGCCTAGCCCCGGTGTTATGCTCTTCCAGCCAGGCCAGAGGCTGAGTCTTCAGATGCAGTTATTACAGGTACTATTCTGGTCTGTGATAGAGGCGCTTCAGTGCTATTTGACCCTGGGTCTACATATTCGTATGTGTCTTCCTATTTTGCACCGTACTTGGTCATTCCTAGTGATGCTTTGAGTATTCCTATTTATGTATCTACACCGGTGGATGATTCTATAGTGGTCGACCGGGTGCACCATTCTTGTATGGTAGTGTTTGAGGGTGTTGAGACCCGTGTTGACTTGTTGCTCTTAGACATGGTGGAGTTTGATGTTATATTAGGGATGGATTGGTTGTCCCCGTATCATGCTATCTTGGATTGTCATGCCAAGACCATGACCTTGGCTTTTCTAGATTTTCCCCGATTGGAGTAGAGAGGGACCCCAGGTCATGCCACCCGCAGGGTTATATCATATGTGAAGGCTCGACGCATGGTCGAGAAGGGGTGTTTAGCTTATTTGGCGTATGTTCGCGACTCCAGCGTAGAGGTCCCTTCCATTGATTTTGTTCCTATTGTTCAGGAGTTCCCCGAGGTTTTCCCTTCAGACCTGTCGGGTATGTCGCCCGACAGGGATATTGATTTTTGTATTGATCTGGCTGCGGGCACTCAGCCCATTTCCATTCAGTCGTATCGTATGGCCCCGCCAAAGTTGAAAGAGTTAAAGGATCAGTTGCAAGATTTGCTTGAGAAGGGTTTCATTAGACCCAGCATTTTGCCTTGGGGTGCGCCAGTGTTATTTGTGAAGAAAAAGGATAGTTCGATGAGGATGTTCATTGATTACGGTAATTGAACAAAGTGACGATAAAGAACAAGTATCCACTACCGAGGATTGATGATTTGTTCGACCAGCTTCAGGGTGCAAAGGTGTTTTCAAAGATACATTTTAGATCTGGCTACCATCAACTGAGGATTAGGGCATCTGACATCCCTAAAATAGCATTCCGCACTCGGTATGGACATTATGAGTTCCTGGTCATGTCATTTGGGTTGACCAATGCCCCAGCAGCATTTCTGGAGTTGATGAACCGAGTGTTCAGAACTTATTTGGACTTGTTCGTGATAGTCTTTATTGATGATATTCTGGTATACTCCCGTAGCCAGGAGGAGCATGAGCAGCATCTCAGAGTGGTTCTTCAGATTTTGAAGGATAGTCAGCTATATGCTAAGTTTTCGAAGTGTGAGTTCTGGTTGAGTTCAGTTGCATTTCTGGGTCACGTTGTGTCAGCAGAGGGTATTCAGGTGGACCCGATGAAGATTGAGGCAGTCAAGAACTGGCCTCGATCAGCTTCAGCTACAGAGATTCGGAGTTTCTTGGGGTTAGCAGGCTACTACCACCAGTTCGTGGAGGAGTTTTCATCTATTGCAGCCCCGATGACCAGATTGACCCAGAAGGGTGCCCAGTTCAGATGGTCAGATGAGTGTGAGTCGAGCTTTCAGAAGCTCAAGACAGCTTTGACTACAGCACCGGTATTGGTTTTGCCCATAGGTTCAAGGCTTATACAGTCTATTGTGATACTTCCCGTATTGGGCTTGGTACAATATTGATGCAGGATGGCAGAGTCATTGCTTATGCTTCGAGGCAGTTGAAGATCCACGAGAAGAACTTTTCGGTTCATGATCTAGAGTTGGAAACCATTGTTCATGCTTTGAAGATTTGGAGGCATTATCTATATGGTGTGACGTGTGAGGTGTACACCAATCACAAGAGTCTTCAGTATCTGTTCAAGCCGAAGGAGTTGAATTTGAGGCAGAGGAGATGGTTGGAATTGTTGAAATATTATGATGTTACTATCTTGTATCACCCGGGGAAGGCCAATGTGGTGGTTGATGCATTGAGTAGGAAGTCCACCAGCATGGGCAGTCTTGCTTATATTCCGGTCAGCCAGAGGCTGCTTGCTTTAGATGTTCAGGCTTTGGCCAATCGATTGGTGAGATTAGATATTTCTGAGCCTAGCTGAGTGTTAGCTTGCAAGGTCTCTCGTTCTTCATTATTGGAGCGTATCCGTGATCGGCAGTTTGATGATCCCCATTCGTGTGTCCTTTGAGACACGGTGCAGCGCGTAGGTACCACGAAGGTGACCTTAGATGATGATGGTATTTTGAGATTGCAGGGGTGAGTTTGTGTTCCCAATGTTGATGGGATTCGAGAGTTGATCTTAGCGGAGGCCCATAGTTCTCGGTATTCTATTCACCGGGGCGCCGCGAAGATGTATCAGGATCTGAGGCAGCACTATTGGTGGCGCAGGATGAAGAAAGATATTGTTGAATATGTGGCTCGATGTTTGAACTGTCAGCAGGTTAAGTATGAGCATCAGAGGCCTGGTGGGTTGTTTCAGAGGATTGAGCTTCCCCAGTGGAAGGGGAAGAGGATTACCATGGATTTCGTTACTGGACTTCCGATGACTCGGAAGAATTTTGATGCAATTTGGGTCATTGTTGATAGGCTGACCAAGTCAGCGCATTTTGTTCCTGTTGTAGCCACCTATTCATCCGAGAGGTTAGCTGAGATCTACATCAGAGAGATTGTTCGCCTTCATGGGGTGTCAATATCTATCCTTTCGGACCAGGGTACGCAGTTTACCTTGCATTTCTGGAGAGCAGTTCAGCGAGAGTTGGGCACCCATGTTGAGTTGAGTATGACATTTCATCCCCAGACGGACGGTCAGTTCGAGAGGACTATTCAGATTCTAGAGGATATGCTCCGAGCCTGTTTCATTGATTTTGGAGGCTCGTGGGACTAGTTTTCGCCTTTAGCAGAGTTCGCCTACAACAACAGCTACCAGTCCAGCATTCAGATGGCTCCATATGAGGCGTTGTATGGTAGGCGATGTCGGTCTCCAGTTGGATGGTTTGAGCCGGGAGAGGCTCGGTTATTGGGTACAGATTTAGTTCAGGAGGCCTCGGATAAGGTCTGAATTATTCAGGATAGACTTCGTACAGCTCAGTCCAGGCAGAAGATTTATGCGAATTGCAAGGTTCGAGATGTGGCTTTCATGGTTGGTGAGCGAGTATTGCTCCGAGTGTCGCCTATGAAGGGCATGAAGAGATTTGGGAATAAGGGCAAGCTTAGCCCTAGGTTCATTGGCCCATTTGAGATTCTCAATCGTGTGGGAGAGGTGGCTTATAGACTTGCCTTGCCTCCTAGCTTACCAGCCGTGCATCTAGTGTTCCATGTTTCCATGCTTCGGAGGTATCACAGTGATCCAGCCCACGTGTTAGATTTAAGCACTGTCCAGTTGGATAGGGATCTGTCTTATGAGGAGGAGCTGGTAGCCATTCTAGACCAGCAGGTTCGACAGTTGAGGTTGAAGAGTTTTCCTTCAATGCGTGTTCAGTAGAGAGATCGGCCTCCTGAGGCATCGACCTGGGAGTCCGAGTTAGATATGCGGAGCCGTTATCCTCATCTTTTTCCTGACTCAGGTACTTCTTCCTATTGTCCGTTCGAGGACGAACGGTTGTTTTAGAGTTGGAGAATGTGATGACCCAAAGGGTCATCACCTATTTTTCTCATTCATTCTGTGCTTTTGAGGCCTTGAAAACCTCATTTTTAGTTGCCTCGATTTGCATGCGCAGTCCGGGCGCGTAGCCGGAAAGCTTAAATATGAATTCTGTGTGAAAAATGATAAATTTTGATATTAATATGATTAAAGTTGACTTTGGTCAATATTTTGGGTAAATGGACCCGGAACCGTGATTGGACGGTCCCGGAGGGTCCGTAGAAAAAATATGGGACTCGGGCTTATGTCCGGAATTAAAATCCGAGGTCCCGAGCCTGAGAAATAAATTTTTAAGAGAAATTATTTTTCTGAAATTAATATAAAAATTTGAAAGGAAAATGGATTAGAAAGTGTTGGTATCGGGCCCGTATTTTGGTTCTGGCGCCCGGTATAGGTCTTATATGTGGTTTAAGCGCTTTCTGTGAAATTTGGTTGAAATCGAACGTCATTTGACGTGATTCGGACTTAAATATCTAAAAATGAAAGTTTATGAAGTTTGAAGAAAAAGTGATGATTTTGAGGTTTGATTCCTCGTTCTTGTTGTTATTTTGACAATTTGATCGCACGGTTAAGTTCGTATGAGGTTGTTGAGTTAGTATGTGTGTTTGGTTAGGAGCCTCGAGGGCTCGGGGGTGTTTCAGAGGTGGTTCGGGGTGTTTTGAACTTAGTAAAAATTGAAGAAAATCCGCAGCAGGCACTCAGGCATTTACTTCTTTGCGTTCGCACCCCCCCCTTTCCGTATTCATGATGCCTTAGATCTTCCACCTTCGCGTTCGCGTAACTGTTCTCGCGTTCGCGTAAGTCCACGACCCTCCTTCAGCGCATTCGCGTATGGCCTCACGCGTTCGCGTAGGCCAAACTTTGGACCCCAGTATCTTTCCTCTTTGCGTTCGCACTACTCCACTCGCGAACACGATGGTTGTCAGCCTTTACCCTTCGCGAACGCGACCCTACTATCGCGAACGTGTAGGGTAATTTTTGCCCAGCGATTTTTAAGTTCAGAAAACAGAACCATTTCGGGACCAACTTCAAATTTCATAACTTCTTCTTCTCCACACCTCTTGGGGCAACTTTTGAAGCGGTTCTTAACCAAAACTCCGTGGGTTAGTAATCCTTTACTTGTTTCTCTCATTTCCTTCAACAATTGAATTCCTAAGCCAAAAATATGTAATTTAGGGTAGAAATTGGGGGAATTTGGTAGAATTAGGGCTTTTCAATTTTCTTTGATTTAGACCTCGTTTTGAGGTCGAATTTGAAAATAAATTATATATTCGGGCTCGTGGGGGAAAGGGTAATATGAAATTGGTTCGAACCTCGGGGTTTTGACCAAGCGGGCCCGGGGTCAATTTTGAAATTTTTGGAAGAAAGGTTGGAAAACTATATTTAGACATTGGGTTTGAATTGTTTAGCTATTATTGATATTATAAAATCGTTATTTCATAGATTTGATTGAGTTGGAGCCGAATTCGAGAGGGAAGGCAGTCGTTGTGGATTGATTTAGCCGTGGAAGTTGAGGTAAGTGTTTGGTCTAACTTTGGCTTGAGGGAATAAGAGTAGAGTCTTATTTTTTAATTGCTATTTTGTCGAGTACGGTGTATAGGCATGGTGACGAGTATCTATACACTGGTGTCGAGCATGACCGTGAGTCCTAAATTGCTAATTTATCGAATTCTTAATTGTTGTTTATGAGGACTTGATTGGAAATCTTTAACACTTAGCCAGTAATTGTTGAGACTGAGTATTGATTTAATTGTGTTAAGTAGAAATTGAATAAGTTTGGTTATAGCTGGATCTCCCTTGCCGGGATGGTTGAATTGATATCCTCTTCCCTTGCCGGGCAACTTATTGAATTGTCTTGACCCCTTGCCGGGAATTTTACTATGTTACCTTGCTCCCTTGTCGGGCTTTCTCTGTGATATTGTATTGAAAGGAAATGGCAGCGTGTGGTACGCCTACCACGTAGTATTATGAAATGAAAACGTGTGGTACGCCTACCACGAGATGTTATGAAATGGGAACGTGTGGTACGCCTACCATGTAGTATTTACGAAATGGGAACGTGTGGTACGCCTACCACGTAATATGAGGAAATGGGATCGTGTTGCACGCCTGCAACGAGAGGAAATTGAAACAAGTGAAAGTGGTTTGTTCTCCCTTATTCTGTGTTAGAAGAAATCAGATGTAGTTTCTTTTGTTATTACTGATATTTTATTTTATCTGCTACCCCATAAGCATGTTCCCCCTCCCATCTTTGATTGTTTACTTTCTGCTATTATTTCGTTTACTTGTATATATATATATATATGCACATGCTTGTTTGGTAGTTTGGTCTAGCCTCGTCACTACTTCGCCGGGGTTATGCCAGAGACTTACCAGCACATGGGGTTGGTTGTGCTGATGCTACACTCTGTGCATCTTTTTGCACAGATCACAGTTCCGGAGCAGCAGCTTTTGGACAGCAGTAGTTGATTGGGAGTTGACTTCAGTCCAGGGACATTCGAGGTAACCTTGCTAACATCCGCAGGCCCGGAGTCCCTTTCTATTTTATTCAGTTTGTTATTATTTGTACCGAAGCAGACAGTATTATGTTTTCATTCAAACCTTGTATTTAGTATTCTCTAGACGTTAGCGAGTATTGTGACACCAGTCTTGGGTAGAGGATTCTGTTAAACTTCCGCATTTCTTTCAGTTAATTATATATTAAGACTTCCGCTTTGTCATATTATGTTTGGTTTTATTAAATGGTAGATAATTGCTAAAAGAGGTAAATTAAGTTGGCTTGCCTAGTTCCTATTAGTAGGCGCCATCACGATTTCCGAGGGTAAAAAATCCGGGTCGTGACATCTTTGAAATTAATTAGATCTATTTCTTTAATTTGCACTATGTGATATAGCATATTTGTAAAGAAAAGTAACACTAAAAAAATCGAAGTTGAAACTTTCGAACCCAGAATTCCTTAAAGTTTAGGAGTCTTTGTGTCTTTATTATAAATTCTAACCGATAATTCTAGCAACACAAATAACTCCACCTTATTAGCAAAAAAAATAACTCCACCCTATTATTCCCACAAAAATTAATATGCAAGGAACGGAGTCACTTGTCTTTGGCTGTGCTTATGTGTATAGTTTTAAATTTTATTATTCATATGAGAAACTTATGATTTGATTGACTACACAAATTATGAAGGCATAAAGTTTGTTGTAAGTTTCTAATTATCTGTCTCACTATCTTATTAGTTTAAAACACTTATGCTGATATCCGCTTTTATCATTGAGGAGTCCCAACCCCTACTTGCAAGGTTAAATTTCCCAAAACTTTAAGTTATTGGGTTCATTCTTTGGGTGCATAGTTATATGCCCCACCTTAGTTCGAATTGATTTCTAACTTCCAGTGACAAAGGCATGAACGATATGCTGTAATATTTAGTATGTTGGGTGTTGGAATTATTCATAATGGAAAGTCAAAATTTTCTTTTTTAAATTCCATTTACAACCAATAGCCATGAGTTGTTTATTTATTTTCAAGTGGCCTCTTGCATAAAGCTTTAAAGTCAAGTGTTGAATGACTTGGGCAAATGGCTATGCAAAAATCTACCATATGCCTTCATGCATGGAAGACAAGATACACTTGTCAATATTGGAGTCAAATGTCTTCATGCATGGAAGACAAGATACACTTGTCAATATTGGAGCCAAGTGGACTAACATAATGGGACAAGTGTCAAAAGTCTCTCGACACTTGTCATACATGCAACCTCCTTAATTTCCTATAAATAGGTTATGAATTAGCCATCATAATCACTCAATTCTTAACCAAGAATACATCTAGCTAATCATTCCTTTCTTCCTAGTCTTCTTTGTGAATTATCCAACTCATAAAATACCTTTATCTTCTCTTCTTCCTGGGCAACTGTTTTGTGTAAATTCTAAACTTCCAGCCATGAGTGCACGTGTTTGGAGGTGCTGTGGAACTTTGGGGAGCGACCGGCCTTAACGATTTTCACCCAGTCGGGCCTCGCTTTCAAGACAGTGGCTTGCCACGATACAGTATTTTTGATAAGTTATAGTCTTCTTTCCTTATTGTTCTTAGTCAATATTATCTACTCATTTTCCTTACAATTTGAAAGCGATTTTGCATATAATATTGACTAATGGCCACCACTTTGAACAAAACACTTCTTGATCTCTCAAAGCTTGAGCCTTTAGATGGAAATAATTATAAGCGTTGGTCTCAGAAACTTTTAATTTTCTTTGAACAATTAAAAGTTGATTATGTTTTGTTTAATGATCCTCCTGCTAATATTATTGCTAATAGTTCTAATGCTGCTAATATTGATGTTGCTGATGATGATGTTAAGAAGAAATTAGAAAAGGATAATAAAACAGTAAGAGGGCATCTGCTTAACCATATGACTAACCTTCTCTTTGATTTGTTTATAAATTATAAATCTGCTAAGTCATATGGAACAGTTTGGAGAAGAAATATGGTGCTGATGATGCAGGAAAAAATAAGTATGTCCTTGGAAAGTGGATCAAGTTTCAGATGGTTGATGATAAGCCAATCATGGAACAGGTTCATGAGTATGAGAACTTAACTGCTGATGTTTTGAACGAAGGCATGGAGATTCTTCAGGCTAATGTTTTGCTTGAAAAGTTTCCACCTTCCTGGAGTGATTATAGGAATCAACTAAAACACAAAAAGAAAAACTTAAATCTTCAAGAACTAATCAGTCACACGAAGACTGAGGAAGCAAACCGTCTCAAAGATGAGGATTCTGAACGACTTAAGGATAAGATGAAATCTCTCTCTCTTAATTCTTTGAACGCTAACCTTATGGAATCTTCTAGTACTTTTGTGAAAGACGGGTTTAAAGGAAAACAGAAGAAAAGACATGTGACAAAGCAGAATTACTTCAATACGCCGGAGGGCCATATTCAAAAGTCCAAAGGACCTTGCTATGTTTACGGCAAAATTGGTCACAAGGCTTTTCAGTGCAACCAGAGACAAGGACAAAGCTCAAAGAATGGAGGAAAAGCTCCAGCCCAAGCCAACCTTACTGAGGGTGGTGATGTCATTGTTGTTGTAGTTGTTGAGGTAAACATGGTGGCTAACAAGAGTGACTGGGTACTGGACACAAGCGTTTCAAGGCATCTTTGCACCAACAAAGAGCTGTTTTACGACTTTGAGGAATCTTCTGATGGCGAGTATGTCTACATGGGTAACTCCACTATAGCTGGAGTTATGGGTAAAGGAAAAATTCTCCTTAAGCTAACTTCTAAAAAAACCTTAGCCTTGAACAATGTTATGTATGTTCCCTCCGTTCGTAGAAACATAGTTTCTGGTGCGCTTCTCAACAAAGTAGGTCTTAAACTTATTTTTGAATCTGATAAAGTTATTATTTCTCGTGGGGGAGATATTGTTGGGAAAAGTTACCTTAGTGGGGGTTTATTTGTACTAAACATCGCTCAAGAGATTACTAATAATGCTAGTACTTTCAATTCTGCTTATATTACTGAGTCTATTGATTTATCGCATGGTAGACTAGGGCATGTTAATATTGCTTCAATTAAAAGACTTAGAAAAATGGAATTAATTCCTGCAGTTAATGTTGATAATTTTTCTAAGTGTCCTGTTTGTGTAGAAGCAAAATATACCAAAAAGCCTTTTAAGAATGTAACTAGTAGAAAAATAAAATTGCTTAAACTAGTACATTCGGACTTAGCAGATTTCAAAACCACTGTTAGTAAAGGTGGAAAGAAATACTACATCACCTTTGTAGATGACTTTTCTAGATACACTAAGGTATATCTTCTTAAGTCAAAAGATGAAGCTGAAGGCATGTTTTTAAAATACAAGGCAGAAGTAAAGAATTAATTAGATAGAAAAATCAAGATACTTAGGTCTGACATGGGTGGTGAATATAGTACTAATACTCTAGAAGCCTTTTGTGAGGAAAATGCTATTATACATGAGATTAGTGCTCCCTATACTCCCCAACAAAATGGTGTAGCCGAACGGAAAAACATAACCCTTAAGGAAATGATGAATTTTATGCTTTTGAGTTCGAGTTTATCTGATAATATGTGGGGGGGAAGCTGTTTTATCTGCATGCTATGTTCTTAATAAAGTCCCTCGTAAGAAGTTAGATAAAACTGCATATGAGTTATGGGAAGGGTTTGCCCCTAACTTAAATTTTTTGAAAGTGTAGGGGGTGTTTGGCTAAGGTTGGTCTACCTGATTTTAAACAAGTAACTATTGGACCCAAGACTTTTAATGCTATTTTTATTGGTTATGCTCAAAACAGTGCCGCATATAGATTTATGTCTTTGAATGATAATTCTATTTGTGAATCTAGAGACGAAGAATTTTTTGAGCATGTTTTTCCATTGAAAAATAATGTGCCTAATAATGATTCTACATTTATGCATGTTAATTCTCATATTGTGCCTTCTTCTAGTGTTACTGCTAATGAGCATGAAAATAAACTTAGAAGAAGCAAGAGGCATAGAATTGAAGCTAGCTTTGGTCCTGACTTTATCACTACTTTCTTGACTGAAAATATTGATCTTGATATTTTGAGTGATGAATTAGTTTCAATCTATTTAATAGAAGAAGATCCTAAGACATACAGTGAAGCAATGAGGTGAATAGATGCTAGTTTTTGGAAAGAGGCCATTAAAAGTGAATTAGACTCTATAGTTTCAAATCATACTTGGGACTTGTCTGATTTGCCTAAAGGTTGTAAACCATAAGTAGCAAGTGGATATTTAAGAAGAAATTGAGACATGTCGGCACAATTGAGAAATATAAGGCCAGACTTGTTATTAGGGGTTTTAATCAAAAGAAAGACATTGATTACTTTGACACTTATTCTGCTGTGACTAAGATAGCAACTATTAGAACTCTTGTTGCTATAGCCGCTATTCATAATTTAGTAATACATCAAATGGATGTTAAAACGGCTTTTTTAAATGGTGATTTAGAGGAAGAGATCTATATGACTCAACCTGAGGGATTTATGATCCAAGGACAGGAGAATAAAGTATGCAAATTGAGAAAGTCTTTGTATGGTCTAAAGCAGACACCTAAGCAATGGTGTGAAAAGTTTAGTAACACATTAGAGAATAATGATTTTGTTGTTAATGCATCTGATACTTGTGTTTATTCCAAGATAATAGGATCAGACTGTGTTATTATATGTTTGTATGTGGATGACATGTTAATCTTTGGCCCTAATGTGAATGTTGTTATTGAGACTAAGAATTTTTTTGTCTTCTAAATTTGAAATGAAAGTTCTTGGAGAAGCAGATATGATTTTAGGGGTTAAAATCAAAAGAACTTCTAATGGTTTTTCATTGTCTTAGTCTCATTATATTGAGAAAATATTGAAAAGGTTTAATTGTTTTGATGTAGCACCTATGAGGACTCCTTATGATCCTAGCATACACTTGAAAACGAATAAGGAATCTAGTATTTCTCAAACTGAGTATGCTAAAATAATTGCTAGTGTAATATTTCTCATGAATTATACACGACCTGATATTGCTTATACTGTTATTAGATTGAGTAGATATGCTCACAACCCTAGTAGTGAACACTGGAATGCTCTTCATCGTTTGTTAAGATATTTGAGGGGTACTATGGATTGGTGTTTGCATTTTAATAAATTTCTTGTTGTTTTAGAAGGATTTTGTGATGCAAACTGGGTTACTGACAATGATGAAGTTATCTCCACTAGTAGTTATGTATTCACTTTGGGTGCATGTGCTATTTCATGGAAGTCTTCAAAACAGACTTGTATAGCACGATCTACTATGGAGTCTGAATTCATTGCTCTTGAGTTGGCAAGGCAAGCAGCTGAGTGGTTGAGAAACTTATTGGCAGACGTGCCTTTGTAGGGGAGACAAGCTTCACCAGTTTCTCTACATTGTGACGCACAAGCAGCAATTGGAATTGCCAAAAATAGTGTGTACAATGGAAAAAGAAAACATATCCGTATTAGGTATGGTACGGTAAAACAGTTGTTGAAACATGGTGTTATTTCCTTGGAATATGTAAGATCCGAAAGAAATTTGGTGGATCCTTTAACCAAGGGTTTGGCAAGGAGAGTTATCCTTGAAACGTCGAGGGGATGGGGTTAAAGCCCACGGATTGAGGAAGTATGGTGGATACCCGTTTGTGGTCAAACGAAGCCATATGAGACCTCAATATGCACTACATTTCCTATCTTTATGGCGTGTGGTAGTGATTTATAAGGTTGAGCTTATTGTGCTCTTAATGATTCCATAGCCTTGAGGTAGTCTATGTGTAGAAAGACTTTATGGAATCACCTATGTGAGTGTAAAGGTGTGTCGCCTTTTATGAAAGACTTGGGATGTTTTTCTAGAGCACTCATGAGACTCAAGGTATGTGCATGACCATAAAAGTATTTTGTTAGTATCGCAGAGTTTGCACAAAATTAAGGATATAGTATGTGTTGTGGGGATCTCAATTAATGTCCATTCAGTTCAAGAGTACTTCACTTTGTGGATGTTAGTTGTTGCCTCATTTCACTACGTGTCAATTCAAATTGAAAGAAATTGACACTTAAGTACATGTTCCTTCTTTTGCACATAATAGTTCTATTTTTGTCTTTGCATTAGTGGGGGATTGTTGGAATTATTCATAATGCAAAGTCAAAAATTTCTTTTTGAAATTTCATTTACAACCAACAGCCATGAGCTGTTTATTTATTTCCATATGGCCTCTTGCATGAAGCCTTAAAGCCAAGTGTTGAATGACTTGGGCAAATGGCTATGCAAATTTACCATATGTCTTCATGCATGGAAGACAAGATACACTTGCCAATATTGGAGCCAAATGTCTTCATGCATGGAAGACAAGATACACTTGTCAATATTGGAGCCAAGTGGACTAACATAAAGATACAAGTGTCAAAAGTCTCTCGACACTTGTCATACATGCAACCTCCTTAATTTCCTATAAATAGGTTATGAATTAGCCATCATAATCACTCAATTCTTAACCAAGAGTACATCTAGATAATCATTCCTTTCTTCCTAGTCTTCTTTGTGAATTAGCCAACTCATAAAATACCTTCATCTTCTCTTCTTCCTGGGCAACTGTTTTGTGCAAATTCTAAACTTCCAGCCACGAGTGCACGTGTTTGGAGGTGCCGTGGAACCTTGGGGAGCGACCGACCTTAACAATTTGCACCCAGTCGGGCCTCGCTTTCAAGATAGTGGCTTGCCACGATACAGTATTTTTGATAAGTTGTAGTCTTCTTTCCTTATTGTTCTTAGTCAATATTATCTACTCATTTTTCTACATTGGGAAGTTTTAATATTTTGTGTTTTAAAATCAAGATTTTAGGCTTCATTTTTTTTTAATTTCATTGTATTGGGGGTAGGAAAAGGGAAATGGGAAGCGGATTATAAAGTGAAAATTTAAATCCTTACCAATAATGTAAAAGTTCAAGTAGCCAACCAACTGAGCTACTAAGATTTCTCGCAAATGTTTTATTTGAAAGCATAATGGTAAGAATTTTATTTATAGAGTGATTATTTAAGAAACTTCTCTTTTAAAAAAAATCAATTTAAAGCCGAAGTTTGTAATTGATCCAGACCCCTAAATATGAATATGACCAATATTAAATTTTAGGAACTTTTTTTTTGTTAATTATATTTTACATTTCAAAAATATTTTTTTCACATTATTTATGTTGCTTTTAAAAAGTTTTTTTTTTTTTGTAACAAATGTGAATATTACCATAACAACCAAAAATGGTTTTTTACATCCTATGAGTCTCTAGTGTCTGAATGGATACAGACTCTAGATCTCCAAGCATATCGGCACATCTATTTACATATTCTCTGAAACAACACTTTATTTTTTCCTATCTCTTTTTTCCTATACATTATCTCCAATCTGTCTACAATCTCTTTCCTAATTTGTTTATTTACAAGGTCGATGCTCACACTTAATTTCCTGAATATTTTTTAGTTCCTTGTTTGCCAGGTGTAATACAACGACACCCCGTATAGCAGCAACTACTTTCTTCTGGACTTGGTTCCATCTTCTTCTTTGGATCCATTTGATCACCTTACTAGCTTCATTGTTATGAATTTTGATGTTCATTCAGCTACTCAACTTATCTCTTAGGGCTGCTATCCATTTGCATTGTCCAAAGAGGTGAGTCTAAGTCTCCATGTGAGTCTGGTCACATAAGCAACAGTTGTGATCTTCTACTTGAAACTACAATCTCTGCATCCTCTCCTTGGGTAGCAATTTGTTTTGACATGTTAATCATACTATAAATCGCTGTTTAGGAAGTATTACTTTACTCCATATTAGATTAACTTCCCTTATTTTTTATAGAAGCCCCAACATATTTTGATAGCTCTTGGACATAGACTATTCTTCTATTTTTGACAGCATGTATTTGTCTCCTTGATACCATCGTGCCATATGAAGCTTAAAAGAGTTAAATTTCTTCCAATACCAGCTACAGTCTGCTGGTGGTTGGTATTCCCATATACTTTCCTTATCCTTTATGTATATACTGTTGACTCATTTGACCCATAGTGTGTCTTTTTTCCTAGATAATTGCCATAGAAGTTTATCGACTGCAGCAACGTTTCATTTGCAGCAGCTTTTGATGTTTAAACCTACATATTGTTTAGACCTTTTCCCAAGCTACTAGGTTAACCTTTCTTTTGTCTTTGATTGCTCCCCATAGAAAATCTCTACATTTCTTATCAACAAGCTTTACCACACTTTGGGGCAGAATAAACACATCACTCCAGAAGTTGTATATAGAGAACAGAACTGCCATTATTATTTGCAATCTCCGAGCATATGACAATTGCCTTGTATAAGCAGTGACTTTGTTTGTGATCTTATAAACTAATTGCTTGCAATCCATCTTATTCCACTCCCCTGATGTAAGAGAAAGGCCTAGGTACCTTATAGGAAAGGTCCCTAAAGTGAACCCAGTTATCTTCAACACATTCTGCCTTGTCACCTCATCTACCTCTGCTACAAACATGCTAGATTTATCTATGTTTGCCTCCAACGCTGTAAGACCAGTGAAATGCTGTAAGGCCTCCATCACTCTAGCTATGGATTTCAGACTTCATTTACAGAATATTATCAGGTCATCTACAAATACTAAGTGAATTAACTTTGTTTTCTTGCACATGGGGTGATATCTGAAATTAGAGAGATCATTCATCTTACTAAGAAACCTTGAAAGATATTCCATTACTAAAACAAATAGGAGGGGTGAGATAGGATCCCCTTGCCTAAGTCCCCTCCTGCCTTCAAAATAGCCATGATTTTCTCCATTAATTCTAATAAAAAACTGGGTTGTAGTAATACAAGTCATCACCAGTTTAGTGAATGAATCTGGAAATCCAAATCCTTTCAAAGCTTTCTCTATGAAATGCCAATTGATCATATCATATGCCTTCCTCAGGTCAATTTTCATAAGGCACCTAAGAGATATTTTCCTATTATAGTGTCTCAGTAAGTCATGGCAGATTAGGACATTATGAATCAATGATCTACCTTCAACAAAAGCTGCTCGATTTTCAGCTACTAGTATTGATACAATTTTCTTTAGCTTCTTGCACAACATCTTGGAAATGCATTTGTATATGATTACATGTGTAACACGTGTACTCTAAAACTAGTAATTATTTAAATTTGTGAGACAAGTCAAAAACTTTAGGGCAAGTACGACGGTTTACTATTCAAATCCTGAGAAATAGACCACTCTTTGCCTGCACTCATTAATTTATAGAGATTTTGTTTTAGTTTTTTTTTTTGGTAAGAACATTAAAAGATTTCGATTTTAATATGAAAATAAATTTTTTATAAAGCTTTTTTTTTCTTCAAATTTCTTGTCGACAAAACGAATCCATGAAAACCTAGAGAAACTCTGGCAATTCATGTTATATAGGTAGAAACAATTGGTGACAGTGGCGGAGCCACCTTATGAGATGGGGTGTCAAGTGACATCCCTTTGTGGGAAAAACACACTATATAGGTAGGTAAAAAAAATAAATTATATGTATATATACTATGTATTGACTCCCCTTGATTTCCTGATATGTTTACTTTTATATATTTTGACACTCGTTAACAAAAACTCTGGCTCCGCCACTGATTGGTGACATAATTATCTTGTTAAGACTAGTTTAAAGAAATAAGACAATCAACATTAATAGTCTTAATTGTGATGACCTGCCATGTCATCACGCCACATAGGTGACACTTGGCATATATTTTTGCCACATGGATGTGTTACATAAATTTGGGACTAAATCTTGGTAGAATATTCTAGAACTATGGAGAATTTCCTTGGGAAGCTCTAAATATTTATGTGCTTGTAGGAAGGTTCTAGAGAAATATGGAGATTTCTCATGGAAGACCTTAGAATCCTATGGATTTTCTAGGAAAGTCCTTGGAATATTCTAGTCTTGTAGAGAATTCTAGAGAATGGACTTATTTGTAAATATGGAAGGACTTGTAGAACAATTATTATTTACATACTAGTCCCTAGGTGATTAGTATAAATAGGGGGCATTCATTTGTAATTCATCAATCAAGCAAACATTTCAAGTTCTCTCTAATACAAAGCTTCCTTTAGCAATTCTCTTGTGTTCTTTCTTCCATTCTCTTAGCGATCTTGAGTGTAGTAAGGCTGACTTGGCATAGCAAGAACGTGAGCAAGTTGTGCAAGATCGTGAGCAAGTTGTCAAGTGCCGCACGTGTACTTAGTTAAGAACTGAGGACGTGACAACGTGGTATCAGAGCGAGGTTTCAACTAAGGGAATGGCGAACGACGGAGAAATTAACGCTGCCAACACCCAAGCCAACGTCATCCAGGACGTTGCCGGCAAGAGCGGCCGTGGGAAAAAGAGGAATGCCACCAACAAGATCCCGGAGGTACCACCCGAGGTTGTGTCAAACAAAGGGCTTACATCCCAAGGATCATCTGCCACTGAGGCGAGCGAGGATGAAGTGGAGGTCCTGCCCGAGGACGTCTCGCTCGGTAAAGAGTGGGTGATGAGGATGAACGCGGGGATGGACGCCGTGGAGATTTTTGGCCAACGCTTGGGGAAGGTGGAAGGCGCCCTTAGCGTTCTTGAAGGGCACACTCTTGAAGAGATTGAGAGTATCCGAAATGACTTGGAGGGACGTACACAGACCGAGATGGAACTAAGGCAAACCATCACTGCCTTAGAATGCAGACTCATGGAGGCTTTGAGTACTATCGATGCTATGAAGGAAAAGATAGATTCACTCGAGGAGCATGTCAATGCTGGCGTGACCGAGGTAGCCAGCAATGTTATGGTGACGAGAGAGACCAAGATCGATGCTCCCAAACCACCGATGTTCAAAGGTGTTCGTGACGCACAAGAAGTGGAAAATTTCCTTTGGCACTTGGAGAACTGCTTCAGGCACGGCAAAGTGAGGGACGACGAGGCCAAGATCAACACTGCGGTATTGTACCTCTCAGAGACTGCCATGCTTTGGTGGAGAAGGAAGATGGCGGACGCGGATAAAGGTCTATGTACTATTAACACATGGGATCAGTTCAAAGCCGAGTTCAAGCGACAATTCTTTCCAAACAATGTCTTGTACGAGGCAAGGCGCAAGCTTAGGGAATTGAAGCAAACAGGGAGCATACGTAACTATGTCAAGGATTTCACTACCCTTATGCTTCAAATCCCCAACCTGACCAACGATGACTTGTTGTTCCACTTCATGGACGGGTTGCAAAATTGGGCTAAGCAGGAGTTGCAATGCCGACAAGTCACTGATATAGACCAAGCTATAGTAGAGGCCGAATCATTGATGGATTTCAGGCATGACAAGCACGACAAAGGCAATGGCAAGGAGTCAAAAGTTAACAATGTCAAAGGTGGGGGAGATCGTGGCAAAGGCAAGGAGATACATCAACAATACTCCAAGACTCAAGATTCCAAAAAGTCGAGTGGTCGTCAGGGTTACGCCGAGAAGAAGGCACAGGCCGAGAAAAAGGGATGCTACATATGCGGAGGGCCGCACGGCTTTAGGAATTGTCCCGACCTAAAGAGCCTCAGCGCCATAGTCCGTGAACGAAAGGAGCAGCCGCAAGGAGAGAGTTCGGGAACTGCACAGCTAGGTATGATCGGATTATGTGGTGCTGTCACAAAGCAAGCTATCCAACCTACCGAGAGTGGCAATCAGTACGTGGATCTCACCATCAACAACAAGCCCGCTCGTGCAATGGTGGATACTGGAGCAACTCATAATTTTGTGACTGAGGCTGCGGCAAAGAGACTAGAATTGAAGCTTGCCCCAACCAACTCTCGCGTCAAGACCGTGAATGCCGAGGTACAAAATGCTCGCGGGATAGCTAATGGAGTAGGTGTCAAATTGGGAACTTGGAAAGGTATGACAAACTTTACCGTAACCGCTATGGATATATTTGACATCATACTGGGGCAAGAGTTCTTTAGACATTGTCATACTTTGATCGACCCCTACCTCCAACGTCTTTTGGTTATGGAGCGAGAAGGAGCTTGCATGGTACCTACAATGACTATGCCACACGGACAAATCCAAGCACAAATCTCAGCTATGCAGATTGTCAAGGGGATCAAGAAGGGGGAGCCAACATTCGTGGCAACCATTACAAGTCTAGAAGAAGACAAGAGTTTTCAAGAGACATTGCCGCCTTGCATAGAGAAGCTGCTTGAGGAAAACAAAGATGTCATGCCCGAGGAGTTGCCTAAGCACTTGCCGCCTAGGCGAGAGGTGGATCACAAGATTGAGTTGGAGCCAGGGGCTAAGCCACCTGCATTTGCCCCATATCGTATGGCACCGCCCGAACTAGAGGAGCTCAAGAAACAATTGAAAGAGTTGCTGGATGCTGGTCACATTTGCCCATCAAAGGCACCTTTCGGCGCACCGGTATTGTTCCAGAAGAAGAAGGATGGATCGTTGCGCTTGTGCATAGACTACCGAGCACTTAATAAGGTTACAGTGAAGAATAAGTACCCGATCCCGCTCATTGCTGACTTGTTCGATAGACTTGGGCAAGCCAAGTACTTTACCAAGGTGGATCTTCGAAAGGGCTACTACCAGGTACGCATTGCTGAAGGGGATGAACCAAAGACAGCATGTGTGACAAGATATGGAGCCTTTGAGTGGTTGGTGATGCCCTTCGGCCTAACCAATGCACCGGCCACATTTTGCACTCTTATGAATAAGATTTTTCATCCCTACCTTGATCAGTTCGTGGTAGTCTACCTAGATGACATAGTCATCTACAGCAACAACTTGGAGGAACACATGGAGCATTTAAGGAAAGTTTTCCAAGTCTTGCGGGAGAACGAGCTATACATCAAGAAGGAAAAGTGCGAGTTTGCACAATCAAAGGTGCACTTCTTGGGCCATGTCATTAGCAATGGCGAGCTACGCATGGACGAGGCTAAGGTACGTGCTATCCAGGAGTGGGAGGCACCTTCAAAGGTAACTGAGTTGAGATCCTTCCTTGGCCTTGTTAACTACTATCGTCGGTTCATCAGTGGCTACTCAGCAAAGGCCGCACCATTGACCGAGTTGCTAAAGAAGAACAATCCATGGGTTTGGACAGAGCATTGTCAAAAGGCCTTTGAAGGCCTTAAGGCAGCTATAACAAAGGAGCCAGTCTTGGCACTACCTGACTTTGCTAAGACATTTGAGGTACACACAGATGCCTCAGACTTCGCCATTGGGGGTGTCCTGATGCAGGATAAGCATCCCATAGCATTTGAGAGCCGCAAGTTAAATGAGACGGAGCGGCGTTACACGGTGCAAGAGAAGGAAATGACTGCAATTGTGCATTGCCTTCGTACATGGAGACATTATCTGCTCGGGTCGAGGTTCGTGGTCAAGACCGACAATGTGGCTACTAGCTACTTTCAGACGCAGAAGAAGCTCACGCCAAAACAGGCTAGGTGGCAAGACTTCTTGGCCGAGTTTGATTATGTGCTAGAGTACAAGCCGGGCAAAGGTAATGTTGTAGCTGATGCCTTGAGCCGGAAAGCCGAGCTTGCTGCCATCACTTCAGCAACTTGGGACATTCGTGAGGCTATAAAAGAAGGCATGCAACATGATCCAGCAGCCAAACAACTTATCGAGTTAGCCAACCAGGGCAAGACGAGACGTTTTTGGGTAGAAGATGACCTATTACTTACCACGGGTCGGCGGGTCTACGTGCCTAAGTTTGGAGACATCAGACGGCGGATAATAAGGGAGAGTCATGATACAATGTGGGCTGGTCATCCAGGCCAACGTCGCACTAGGGCCTTGGTTGAGTCAGTCTACTATTGGCCACACATGCGAGATGACATAGAGTGCTATGTGCAGACTTGTCTTGTCTGTCAACAGGACAAGGTTGAACAAAAACAACCCGGAGGACTTTTGGAGCCATTACCAGTTGCAGAGCGTCCATGGGAGAGCGTGACTATGGACTTTATCACTTGCCTACCGAAGTCCGACGGTTATGGTACTATTATGGTGGTCGTGGATAGATTTTCCAAATATGCCACTTTCATGCCCGCCTCACCGGGTTGCACAGCTAAGGAAGCCGCCAAGTTATTCTTTAAGAACGTGGTAAAGTATTGGGGCTTACCAAGGCATATCATCAGTGATCGAGACCCCCGCTTCACTGGGAACTTTTGGAGAGAGTTGTTCGACATACTAGGCACGGAACTGCACTTTTCTACTAGTTTCCACCCACAGACGGATGGACAAACGGAACGGGTCAATGCCTTACTGGAATGCTACTTGAGGCATTATGTAAGTGCGCACCAGAAAGATTGGGCAAGGCTCCTAGACATCGCCCAATTCTCTTATAACTTACAGCGGAGTGAGTCCACGGGGCGGACACCATTTGAGCTAGCCACAGGTCAACAACCACAAACTCCACATTCATTACCAGCCGCCTTCGAGGGAAAAAGTTTGGGGGCTTATCATATGGCTAAAGGATGGGAGGAGCAGCTCGACACTGCTAAGTCCTACTTGGATAAGGCAGCTAAGAAGATGAAGAAATTTGCGGACCGTAAGCGGCGTCCCACAGATTATAGGGTTGGGGACATGGTCATGGTGAAGTTTAACCCAAGGCAATTCAAGGCACTACGGGGCATGCATCAGAATTTAATTCGCAAGTATGAGGGGCCATTTAAGATCGTCGCCAAGATAGGCAAGATCTCATACAAGCTTGACATGCCGTCGTATCTTAAGATCTACCCTGTTTTCCATGCGAGCATGCTTAAGCCATATCATGAAGATAAGGATGATCCTAGTAGGGGCCAATCAAGTCGAGCGCCAATGACTATCACCGCCTCGCATGATCGGGAGATTGAGGCTATCATAGATTACCAAGCCAGGCGAAAACAAGGGCAAAAAGCCACTGCTATGTTCCTCGTCCATTGGAAAGGGCAATCACCGGAGGAGGCCACGTGGGAACGATATGAAGACTTGTGGCAATTCAAAGATAAGATCCGAGAGTTTATGCAACAGCATTGCGCCGCGGTCGTCGCAATATTAGGTGGGGGAGAGTGTGATGACCTGCCATGTCATCACGCCACATAGGTGACACTTGGCATATATTTTTGCCACATGGATGTGTTACATAAATTTGGGACTAAATCTTGGTAGAATATTCTAGAACTATGGAGAATTTCCTTGGGAAGCTCTAGATATTTATGCACTTGTAGGAAGGTTCTAGAGAAATATGGAGATTTCTCATGGAAGACCTTAGAATCCTATGGATTTTCTAGGAAAGTCCTTGGAATATTCTAGTCTTGTAGAGAATTCTAGAGAATGGACTTATTTGTAAATATGGAAGGACTTGTAGAACAATTATTATTTACATACTAGTCCCTAGGTGATTAGTATAAATAGGGGGCATTCATTTGTAATTCATCAATCAAGCAAACATTTCAAGTTCTCTCTAATACAAAGCTTCCTTTAGCAATTCTCTTGTGTTCTTTCTTCCATTCTCTTAGCGATCTTGAGTGTAGTAAGGCTGACTTGGCATAGCAAGAACGTGAGCAAGTTGTGCAAGATCGTGAGCAAGTTGTCAAGTGCCGCACGTGTACTTAGTTAAGAACTGAGGACGTGACATAATGCTCCATATTATTATTTGGTACTTATGAATACTTTGGTCAAAGGAATTACACATGATCATGGGATTTTTATTAAAAAACTGAAAGTTGAAAGGTCATGTGGACAGATATAGCGATGCTTTCGATTCACTATACTAGGAGTCTAGCACATGGCTATGGTACTAAAAAGAAATATGGAAAAACTATTTTAGAGTTTTTCTTTAACTTCTAATTTTGTTTCAGCTAAAAACGGAGTATTTTAAAAGTACAAAATTGCACTTTATTATTAAAAGATATAAGAGCGGGTTCAAGAATAATCAAATGACTACATGTTTACTCGAATACATGACACTTCAGCTATGTATCTATGTGTATCTCATTGTATATCTGACGTGTATTTTTTGTGTATGTACTACTTGTATATCTACTGAATATCCATGTATATCTCTATGTGAGATACATGTTTGATATATATTTCGTAGAAAAAATTTTAAACTAGATTTTAACTATGATTTTGACTCAAAATTAGTCCAAATCACCTCCAATAGTCCTCAATTTTTTTTATATTCTCTTATCTATGTATTGTTATGAAATTTTAGCCATGCCCGTTAAAAAATAACTTTTGCCTATAATTTTTGAATTTTTTACATCATTAATCACGAACTTTGACTTAAACTAGTCCAAATCACCTCTAATCTCTCTTAAATTTTATATATTACTTTATTTATGTGTGTTTTAATGAATTTCAAACATATCCATCGAAAAAAAATATTTTTTTGCCTAATTTTTTTTAATATTGTGTACTATCTATAGCTTTTTATGGCTACTTTGGTAGTAACTAATTGTTGGTAGATATTGTCTATTCTTATAGTTTTCCTCCATTTAAATGGGATTTTTACCTAGCAATACTATGGTAGAAATCTATTTACTACTTTTATTTAGGTTTCTTATTACTAACTATATATACCTATATTTACTTGTTTTACCAAAACCTTAAAAAAAGAGGAAATAAAATATATCTTAAATAGTGGGTATCAGTTACATAAAATATTTCACATTTAAAATATCCAAAATTCCTTCATTTCCTCAACAAACTCACCCCAAAATCATATGTTCTCTTTCTAATTAACAACTCCCTTCCCCGTAAGACCACCCCAAAAATCTCGCTTACCCCTAAATACAGCAAATTTCATATTCCCAGTCTTATAATGGATGCCTTGGTGCTCTCCACAAGCAAAACAATAAGTTTGCATTTTCTTCGGCACAAACTCAAATCCTTCACCAGCACCCTGAGTTGGATCTGCTATCATTTTAGCCCTCCTGAAATCGCACTTGATAAAGCTCATGTAGTTTGGTAATAAGTAAATGTTGTGTGGAAATCCAGTGCCATTTGCATTTGGTAGATCATATTTGAACACTGTCACACATGTATAGAAGCAATTCATACTGTGCAACTTTAAAAATATTTCCTTTATGTTTTAGGTGGGTTTTTAGGTAATTTATTTCCTTTTTGTATATTTTATGTTTATTGATTGTTTGAGTTTTCCAAAAATTATATTTCTTATTTTGTATGTTTCTTTTTGTATTTTTTTCTGTATAATTTTTATATGTACGTTATTTTTTTGAATATATCCGCCCTTGCAGCATAGTGTTATCGATTGTTTGATAGTTATATATTTAAAAATTATTTGTACATTAAATTACATATTTTGTATTGTGTTTTATATGCTTATATGAGATAATTTATTTATTCTCGTAAGTTTTTTGTATACTGATTGTATGAGGCCTCTAAAAAAATTAATTTCACCAATTTTTTTTATTATCAGTATAGTATGTTTTTGTATGTTTGATGTTATTACATATGAATTTAGTTTCTTAAATTTCATATGTTTATGAAATTTTAGAAAATAATACTATCGATTAAAAAAAATTGTTTGTTAATTCAGAGATAAAATTTCTTTGTCAAGGAGGGTGTAAGATTTGGTATGATTCATTGGCAATCATATACAGAAGATGAAGACTTATATTGTGATTGAAAAAGAAGATGAAGATCATAATTGTGTCACAATTTTTCAGAAATGTATCATGATTGTATTATAATTATATATGTATCATTGTTGTACGAATTGTATTACAAATGTATGATAATTGTATATTTATTGCATATTGTTACGAGCAATTAGGCGTTCATGGCGAATTTCACAGTTTGTATCACAAGTATGATAATTGTATATTAGTTTATTAGTATTGTATCATGTATTATTTTGGGTGTTAATACACCAGATACAAGTTAGATACAAACGTGATACAAGTATGATACATTTATGTTTTAAGAATTTATGCAGCTGATACAATCCAAATACAATTATTATACTGCTATCCTACAATTATCATAAAATTTCAGAATATTTCTTAATAATATAAAGTTAATAGTGAGAGGAGAGAAGATGGAGATTTTGGGTGCAATTAAGGGATTTTAATTGGAAAAAAAAGGAGAGAGAAGAGGAGAGGGAAAAAAAAGGAAAGAATATAATTTAATCCCTTAATTGAAGGCACTAATAATGGAGTGGTAGTCTTTTAAGAAGCAATATATATAATTTGTAACAAAAACCTGGATACTTATTAAAAACTTCAAAACATAGAAAACATAGGTAAATAAGTTTCTAATATAGTATAACTAGGTAAAAATCCCCACTTAAATCCGACTCTACCCATACTTTCCTCCAAGTTTGACAATTGAGCTTGGGCTTGGGCTTGTTCTAGGTTTGGTCTTGAATTAAGTGAATTCAAGTGAGCAAATTATTTAAGGGAAAATTTTCGTTTCAATACCATATAGAAAACTATATTATCAAATATATTTATATTCTGCGTATTACTTGCCATGCTAATAATATTTATACAAAATATAGACAATTCATTAAATAAAGAATCATTGTAGATGTAGGCTTCTTTATTTAGGCGCGCTAATATTGGGACATTAAATATTCTTTCAGATATTTTACAACGCAAATCACGCATTAATATTTTCTTTCTCTGTATATTTTCATATGTTGTTTGTTTGGATTAGAATCTTCATACGTTGTTTGATTGGAATTTGTGTTTACAGAGAAAAGAAATTTTCATACGTTGTTTGTTTGGATTTGATGTTGTTGCAAAGAATTGAGAATTCTCTCTAGGTCTCTCTCTATCTCTCAATCCCAAATTTCAGTAATATAAAGCAAAGGAAAAGAGAGCAGCAATTCCACCATTGATAGCCATTAAAAAGCTTTGAAGCTTTGAATTCGATTTTGGGTTTTCAAAAATCATTATTTGTTTGGATTGGGTGTGGTTGAAAATAATTAGGAATACGGTTTGGAGTTTATATCTCAATTTTGAGGGGTTTTGATGAAGATTAGACTTGGTTTTTGGCTGAATTTCGGATTGAGACTCGAAGAATAAGAAGAAGAAGACATGACATACTTTATATTGCAGAATTGTAGAAAAATTGTAGACTGTTGTTTATTTATTTTTCTTTTATCCATTTAACTATTGTGTGAAAGTTGAACAACATTGTATAAAAATTATATTTAAGTGGTATTATATTTTATTTAAGTGGTTTAACGACAGTCGTAACATCTCTTCCCATTTCTTACTTCTTCTCTAGCATAATACATATTTTCTTCATATACTAGTCCAATTTTTTCAGTTGCATACCCAAATTTTGTGGATATTCTATGACACCAATAATTATTTTGAACTGAAATTAATACCACACCAAGAGACCAACATCAATGGTAAGGAACGCATATGTCACTCGTCCAACTGTGTTTCCAAATTCAAATCAGTTTTTTCTTTCTTTATTAAAAATTTTTAAATATCAAAGTGTAATCTTATTATCAATTTTAATTTCTTTTATCACTATTTTCCTCTCATCATCTCTTCCAATTAAAGCCCACTATTAGAACACCAATAAATTATTTTATGACATTCGAGATAAAAAGAACATTTTGAGTTAAGTAAATGTTGAAATTTGTTGCTGCACAAACAAATTTTATCAACAAGTGCAAGCAAAAGGAGAAGAAATGGTGAAAGAGAAGTACAGCTCAAATTAGCTGAAAATCGGCTCGGCAAATGTGGACTTCCTTCTCAGGTGTCCAATTCATGTATAACGGAATTTACATATAAACACTGACGATATTTTTTTAACAGGTAGGGCTTGTAATTGGGAATTTGAGTTCGAAATTAGATCGAGGATTCCTATTTGATTTAATCCCAACGCCGCCAAACGACGACGGTAAACCGGCCTGTTTCATAATCGGCGGCAGCAGAAAAGATTATCGGAAAAAGGCATTGAAAGGGAAGTCGCAGCCTGATTCTTCGGCATTGTTCATTGACCAATATTGGGTTGCTGAACACGCTCGTCAGCTTCACTTTGTAGCCTTTTTGTTTTTCTCTACTTTCTGTTATGTGTATTTTATGTCTGCTAGGTTATGAGACATTGATACCAAACTGAGGTATCAGGTGACAAAGTAACAATGGTATTGAGACAGTGGCGGACCCAAGATTTTTATCTTGGTTAAAAAAAAAATTCTGAGGTCATATGTGACTAGTTGGTTTCGAACTCATGACCATATAAAAAATTTGAACCCTTTTTACCAACAGGGTAGATATTTTACTTGTTTGAAATGGGTTCAAAATTATATTTATACCTTAACTTGTTTGAAAACAACAAAAATATATCTATATATACAATGTTATTTTTCGATGAAGCGGGTTCATATGAACCCACTTGGCTTCACGTGGGTCCGCCTCTGTGTTGAGATTGTGTGGTGGAGCACTGGTGCTTCACTATACAGTAGAATAGTAGCAATTCGATGAGAAGAAGAAGGGGAAAGGAAGAGAGAGAAGTTTAGAGAAGGAACCATATTGTATTATTATAGCATAAGTGTGATATCCAAGTTACAAGATCCTACTTATATCCTTAGACACACGAAAATGAAATGCTTAACTAACTTTCCCGCCAAAATAAAAATTACAACCTTAATTTGAAAAATCCTACTCATCAGCCTAGTTGGTTCTTGGCTGGTCTCCATATCACGTGTCACCCCATTTTGTGTATCAATATACCCCGTATGAACAACACCTTCGTCTTCAAGGGTGAATGACCAATTTTGTGTATATCCCAGATGAACAACACCCTTGTCCTCGAGGGTGAATAAAGGAAACCTGATTCGTAAAGCAGAAGCAAACTCTCAAATAGCCCGAGAAGCATCCAAGTCCTTCCATTTAATCATGCATAGTGCCACTGCCTTGTAAGTTGTGACTCTTCTTAATCAACCTTCTTTCCAATACAGCTTCTGGAGTTGGACATAAAGAACTAGCCAAATCAAGTACATGAGGGCGCACAATTTCAGTGGGAATATCTTAGCAGAACTTCAGAGATATGAAAAGTAGGGTGAATCTAGACCTCAGGGGGGCAGGGGCGGATCTATGTATGGAGTTGGAGGTGGTACGCCACCCGGTGCTTGAATAAATCTTGTATAAGTACTGCTATTTTCCTCAAAAATCCTACATAAAGAATGAGTGGCACCCCAAGGCACAAAACGGATGTCGGTGCCGTGGCTGAGGTAATGAAATTTCATGTGAAGGACCTAGGGTCTCGAAACTTATTGGAATTTTGGTCCTCCTTTCCTTTCTTTTTCTTTATGCTCCTTTTGTTAATTTTTCTTATTTTCTTCATCTTTGTTATACACTTTTTTGTGCAATCTCATTTTTATTATTTATTTATAATTATTGTTTATTTGCTTCCTTTGTCTTTTCTGGATCTTCAAATTTTATTCCTTTTGTTACCTTTGCCCCTTTCCTTTCTTTTCCGTTATTTACTTTTTTGTGCAGTCTCATTTTTATTATTTATTTATATTGTTTATTTGCTTCCTTTGTCTTTTTCTGGATCTTCAAAATTTTATTTGAATGTAATTTTAATTATTTTTCTTTTATCCATATGTTGTTATCATAATAATTTAGAGATACTTTAGAACGATGCATCAAAGACATAATATAATATTAATCAACTACATGTAGATTGAAGGGGCATATGATATATTCATTTATGCATAATTTTTTTTTAAATTGGATTGAATAAATTCAAAATGAACCGAACCGAAATAATCCAAAACGGATCGAATCGACTAAATATACTCCCTAGTTTAATCTTCTTCACTAGTGGCGGTTTGCATTAAATAGTGGCACCCATAGCTATCAAATCCTGGATCTGCCTCTGTTAGTGGGTAATGTAAGCAACAACCCCTACTCTTTCCACTATAACATCCTCGTCAATCTCCCGATTACCTTGTATTACAAACCCAATATATTTGAAATTATCTGTCTTGGGGATGGCTTGTGTATCAAGTTTCACATCTACTTCTGCTTCATGCATCCCAACACTAAACTTGCACTCCGAATATTCTGTTTTTATCCTACTAAACTTAAAACCTTTAGACTCCCAAGTCTGTCTTCACATCTCCAGCCTAGCGTTAACCCCACAACGCGTCTCGTCAATCAATACTATCTCATCTGCAAATAACATACACCATGGTACCTCCCCTTGGATGTGTCACGTCAGCACATCCATCGCCACGGCAAATAAAAATGGGCTAAGAGTTAATCCCTGATGTAACCCCATCATCACTCTGAAATAATCCAAGTCTCCTCCTACAGTCCTCACCCGAGTCTTAGCTCCGTAGTACATATCCTTAATCACCCAAATATAAGTTACTGGAACTTCGCTAGCCTCCAAAAATCTCCATAAAACCTCCCTTGGGACTTTATCGTAGGCTTTTTCTTGGTCAATGAACGCCATGTACAAGTCCTCTGCCTACTGCTCCATCAATCTCCACACAAGATGAATAGCTACTGTAGTCGACCGTCCCGGCATGAATCCGAACTGATTCAGATGCTAAAATGTGTTTATAAGTGTCACACCCCTTTTTCTACCCACCCCCCAAAAATAATAAGTGTGTTATGGATTTGTGGTGGGTTAAAGAATTTTTTCAATTAAAGTGATAATTTTGAAATAGGGATTATTTTGTTTATAGAGTCGCCACTTGAAATTGATGTTTTTAGGTGTTCCAGTCACCTTTTATTTGAATCCCTATTCAAAGGAAGATTTGACTCTTTTATATCAGTCCGCGAAAATAAAGTTCGGGTAAGAAATTTTGTTGACTGGGGAGAAGGTGTAAGGCATTCCCCGAGTCCCGTGGTTCAAGCACGGTCGCTTTATTGACTTAAAATTTGGCTTAAATTATTTTGAATAAACTATGCTTTATTGGATTTCTATGTTTTACCTATCCGTTTTATTTTTTGATTATTGGAATTATTAAAAAAAAATTAATTTGGATAATATTACGTTGTCATAACCACGCTATGCAAGCGAATGCGTGATCGAATAACAAAATTAATTAACTTGTCATAATCGCGCCTCGCAAGCGAATCCGAAATCATAACAATCAATTATTTGTAGTACTTTTTTTAGAAATTACTATATTTGAGAATATTAATTCTTGAAGATTATTAAAAGAAAGGCTAGCTATTGCGCCACGCAAGCGAATCCGTGATTTTAGCCAAGGATTGATTAAATTAAAAATTAACTAAAACAAATGGATATGGCATGAGATTGTTGAATTAATTTGTTGAATGTTAAGCATCATGCTAGCGATTCCGTGAAGTTAAAGCGTGCCTAATATTTGCCTAACGTTTAAATTAATAATTAAAAAAAGTGATTACACTTTCCCCTTTTTTATTTTTATTACTTATTCGACCGATAAAAGAACAAATATGACGTTATTAAAATTACTTTTTAACTAGCGCAAGACATTAAACCCGGGTGAACTTATGCTAAACTTTTGTGATTTTGGGCCACTTATTTTATTTAACAAAAGATAAATTATTGATTTAAGAAAAAAAAATCCGGTTACTTTCTATTGTCATTAGGCCTACAAGTTTTAGCTTATTTGGCCCATGCTGCTTAAGAACTTCAATGACAAACACAACACAAATTGGCAAGTACTCTTCTTAAGCCCAAATTGCTCATCACGTTGATGTCCAAATTAAAAACGTTTTTTTTATTTTTTCATAATCGTTATCTTTGCTCTTTCATCTCCCTAATCAATTTATTTTTTAATGACTAACATGATATTTCTACTCATTTACACCAACATGGCACTAATCAGACTACAAACTCGTTAGTAACGTAAACATCTTAAGTATTTGAATCCACTTTCATAATTACGAATCACAACTAAATATAAAAAGCTACAAAAAAAAAACCGGTAATACTTTAATGCTAAAGAGAAGAACCATATTATAACATTATGTTGACTATAATTTAAAGCATCAACACAATTGAAGCTAGAAGTCTTTCCTAGATAATTATACATGAACCTTAAAAGTAACGCACATAAAAGGTCCCAAACTAAATAAACATAGCTAAAAATGAGGTCTTTATCTTTTCCTTAAACTAAGTAAACTTGACAAAATGCAATTTCAACCATGTATATAAAGAAGAAAACGATAATCTAACTAATTTCTAACATATTTACATGATGATAATAGCAATATGACATTCATCTTGAAACAAAATCAAATCTAACATGCTCCATCAACCAAACCGGGATCAAATGCTTCTTATTACCATAATGAATCTGTAATAAAAGAATTTGAAAGTTACCTGGTTTGCAGCATGATAAAATACAGCAGTGCAGCAACGAAAATTCAGCAGCAAAACAGTAGAAACAACAGCAACTCAAGTGTTAAGACAACCCAGAAAACTCAACAAAGATGCTTGAAACTCGTAGCTATCAACTTCACATATTGCCTAATGGATGTTTCGACTTTTTTTTTGTCAGAATTTTTGCACTCAAATAATACTCACCAAGATCTAAAATTTCAGCTTGCTATCTATATTAAGCTGCTGATTTTTTTCTCAAGATATGTGTTTTCTTAGAGTGTAAAGGATATTCCAATTATGTAAGATAGAGTGTCTCTAAGTGTAAGATATCGTTCACCTCCTAGTGAAGAAAGGGCAGCCCTTAAATAGGCAAAGAAAATCCTACTTTTTAGATAGTTTTTGGTTCACCTCTAATCTTTCCAAAAGAGGTTGTATTTGTGTGCTAAAGGTTGTCCAAAAAGGTGAAAGGACAGCCTGAAATCTGCTATGGGAGGAGCCATAGAGTCATTTCAGCCACCCTACTAATCAAAAGTAAGCTACTAGCACCCTAAGTCATGATCAAACCCATAACTTTAGATTTTAACAACATCAATACCACCCTATTGATTTTGAACCAAAACAAAACACACAACTAAGGATCGACAAAACAGAAAAAACTTAAACTAATTAGATTAAAATAAATTGATTTATGCAAACTAAACATAGAACAAACATCTGAATTTACAAACTAATGCTCAAAACAGAAGAGCATCGTTAACAATCGGACGATGATGTTTTACAACTAAACAATTGATTAACTAAGTAAATGATTTAACTAATACACTAAACATTACGTTTGATCAATAATAGTATAAAAATAAACTAAACTGAACAAGATAACTAATTAAATAAACCTAACTTAAAACTCTAATTAACAACAAACAACCAAAACAAAACAACAAAAAAATTTCAAAAATCAAAAACTAACCTAATAATAAACAAAATTAGAAATTAATTAAAGAGATGATGATTATACCTAACGAGCATGCTTGAAACTATTCGAGTCACGAAAAAGACCCTGGAGATGCCAGGATGCAGTTGTTCGACTCCGAAACACACATTTCTTTTGGGAAGACGCTAAAACAAAAGGGTTTCAGTGTCTTGCTAAAAAGAAACGAAGGCCTTTGAGTGAAAAATAACAAAGAAAATATAGGTTCATGGCATTTGGTGGTTGAAGGGCGGCAGTAGAGGTGGTGGCCGGAGGTGGTGAGGTTTTTTGAGGATTTGAGTTGGAGATATGGAGAGAGGGGGAGAAGAGGAAGTGGTGGTGCAATTTTGGTGTAGTTTGATGACCGGCGGCGGCGGCGGCGGCGGTGACGGCGCGACTAGGGTTTGATTTTGTTGATTATTGGTAGAGATTTGGGAGATTTGGATTGTGGATCTAGAAAGAGGGTGATGATAGGAAAAGAATGGTGTAATTTGGGGGTGTTTGGAGGATTGCCGCCGCCGGTGGGCGATTTCCAGCGGGCGGCACCGCCGTAAGGGGAACGGGCGGTGGAGATGGGGCGAGGAAGAAGAGAGAGGGGTGTATAGGGTTTGGGTTCTTAGAGAAATGGCAAAAAATCTGATTTTAAAAGGATTTTATACCTCAAATGGGAACAAGGAGGCCCATTGGATCAAGGATCATGGAAGGCTGAGATTTGATCTTGAATACTTAATCAAAACGACGTAGTTTCAAGACAAAACTACGTTGCTTTGGAGCTCTTTCTTGGCCAACCACCTAATGGACCAGGTATGGCTGAAATAGGCTCAAATTTTGGGCCAATTTTGGCTCAATTTTAATTAAAATACACTAGTCCAATCCCTAACCCATTTATCAAACCATTAATCAACTCTTAAAACTTATACATAGACAAATAAGAACAAGCACACACACACACACACACACACACACACACACACATATATATATATATATATATATATATATATATATATATATATATAACAACGCAAAAATTAGGCATTTATAGCTGCCCCTCTTTGCTCGAGAACATGAAGAGTTTTCGTGCAAAGACAAATGAAAAACATTGCTAATTTTTGCTCACATATCAATCCAAGGGAAGTAAATTTTGAAAAATAGTGACCGGACCTTGCTTCTGAGGTTGCCTACATATCCTTGGCTATAAAGGAATCAGGTCAGTGTAGTTCTGAAAAAATTTGGTAGCCGGGACTACCAGACACTAGAGTTAAGACTGATGTTGCTTGCTGTTGTTGCTGTTACTCTTCCTATTACTGCTTCTTACATCAAAAGAAAAAGAGAAGAGCTCTACCTATGTCTGCAAACTAAGAGTACAAAATTCCTATCTATGTGCCTTCTGGAGTCAAATATTGATTCTTGACTTGCTCTCGTGTGTTGACCTGAAACTGGATCTTGATTCTCTTTAAAGAAGAGATTATGACTCATTCTCGGTTGCTTGCTTCCTGGATCAGAATTTTGAGAAAATGAAACTTGAGAAGTTGCGTTTCCGACATGTTATCAAAGCTAACTCCGACTATCTTGTGATCGAAGGACTTCTTTCTTCTGATGAGAAATTGAAACTGCAAGCTTTAATCGTCACTTGGGCTATACGGCAGAGCCTGCAAAGCCTGCAAAGCCATCAAAGACGAACAAAACGAACAAAATTTTTCTGCCCCAGTCTGGCACTAGGAAAATTTTGTGAGTTATAAGAGAAAGCTACAAACTATTTAATTTACTGAAATAAAGAAAAGACAGTAATATAAACTAGCTATGTGAGGATACGCAACCATATGGTAGCACCCTGTGTTAACCAAGGCAATGGAATTATAGCATAGTATCCTATATTACTGAAAGGGAACATAGCCAGGGGTAGGAGACTTGTACCACTAGGAAGGAATGTAATTATGGGTTGGTATCCTTGTATTATTGATAAAGTGTTGAATCCCCTAGGCGAAACGGTTCTACCTGAGTTAAGATGTGTAAAACACCCTGAACGAAAATTACTTCTACTCAGAAATATGAGCTGGATCACCCTAGGCGGAAGGATTCTACCTGAGTTAAGTTGTGTAAAACACCCTGAGTGAAGAGTACTTCTACTCGGAACTATGAGTTGGATTCCCCTAGGCGAAAAGATTCTACCTGAGTTAAGGTGCATGAAACAACCTGAGCAAAGAGTACGTCTACTTGGAACTATGAGCTGGATCCCCTTAGGTGAAAGGATTCTACCAGAGTTAAGCAGTGGAAAACAACCTGAGCGAAGAGTACTTCTACTCGGAACTATGAGCTGGATCCCCCTAGGCGAAAGGATTCTACCTGTGTTAAGCTGCGTAAAATGCCCTGAGCGAAGAGTACTTCTACTCGAAACTATCAGTTGGATTCCCCTAGGCGAAAAGATTTTACCTGAGTTAAGATGCGTGAAACAACCTGAGCGAAGAGTACTTCTACTCGGAACTATGAGCTGGATCCCCTTAGCCAAAATGATTCTACCTGAGTTAAGCTGTGTAAAATACCCTAAGTGAAGAGTACTTCTACTCGGAACTATGAGCTGGATCCCCTAGGCGAAAAGATTCTACCTGAGTTAAGCTACGAAAATGGGAGGTGTGAACAATAGTGATGCATGCTGAAAAGAGAAAAAATGGAGATTTTAAGAAGCTTACGTTTGGTGACGTTCATTCTTTTAGAATTTCCATTCTGCCCCGCTTTGTTCCTGCTTTAAACAAAGAAAGATTTATGAGTTTTCAAAGTGGTGGTTGGTTTGTGGCCTTGATCCCTTGATGCCTTGAGTAGTTTGATTTACAACCACTGCTGTCAAAGAATCGATTCTGTCACCGTGGTACCGAGATGCTCGGCTACTCTGTATCATTTTCTAGAGACCTTAGATTTACATTATTGCCCCCAACTGTTTCATACCCAGATGTCCATGGTACAACTACCCTTGTCTCTAAGGCAATGCATTTTTTTCTTTCAAATCAAACTCAGTTGTCTTGCACCCACTATCAGTTTGTGTCCGTAGTGCTTATCAACTTTCTCATAAAGTAGGTCATGCTCATGCGACTTTTTAGTTTCTTTAAAACACTTTGTTCGCTTTTAACAAATGAGTTCTCAAATGGATTCGTGCCTTCGCCAATGCCATATATGCCCCAAATTGTGATCGATTTACGGGGGAATTGTAGCTAGTTTTGCATCCATTTCTTTGTTTTGCTTTTGATGTAGGATTCGACCGAAATGGACTCAAAGAAAAATTATGGTATAAACGGAATAATAATTGAAAGTGAGAAAGAACATGTTTAAATAGAAGGTGTCCCTTTCGAGGAAAGGAAGAGGGAGACTTATCTGGAGGTATGTGCCGACTTCAATGAATCAGGACATGCATTTTGGACTGGACGCCTGATCCGTCTAAGCTGTCTAATTCTCAAAATCCGCCGCAAACGTTCATCTTGAATTTGTCTTGGTTGTGCTCATGAAGGAGAATCAAAGACCCTTATTCGGCTAGTAGCGCCTTTTGCAGGTTTTCACTAACTAACCTCTCTCATTTCTCTACTAACTGTCGCCTTATGGTGCCCATCTGGGTTTTCACCAATAAGACTCTCTCATTTCTCTGCTCACTGACGCCTTATAGTGCCCGTACGGGTTTTCACTAATAAGACTCTCTCATTTCTTTTCTCTTTTTTTTTTTTCTTTTTTTTTTTTTGCTTTTTTTTCTTTTTTTTTAAATAAGATACTGCAAGAGGGAGGTTACCCAACGCCTTTTGGAATGGGGACTTCAAACATTCTAAAAAAACATCGACCAGAAGTTCTTGAAAGGTAAAAAGGCGAAATGAACCTTGAACTGAATTACAACTTTTGAAACCGTTTTTACAGAAAAACCGTGAAATGAAACGAACTTCTGCCCCAGTTTTGGAGTATTGGGAATATGGATTTTTTGTTCTGATGGGACCGAACCCAAGGTAAGGCTGCCTACGTATCCTTTCGGAATCAGGTCGGACGTAGTTCAATGACTCAGAGATTTGTTGTTTTGGCTTTTTTACAAGTACACATGTTCTAAAAAGTGAGAAACAAAGAAAACAAATACTGCCCAAAAAGGATTAACAAAAGGGTGACACCTATTTGGAATAGCTAGCAAATTATAGCCTTCGTCACTTCGATTTTAGAAAATCAATGCGTGAAACTCTACAGTGGGTATATATCAGACATAATATCTTTTGATTGCATCTACATTAATAGAAATGCCTGGTACCCATCCTTCTTCATCTACCAAGTGCAAGGCCTCTTTTGGTAACACTTTCTTGATGATGTAGGGTCCTTGCCAGTTCGGGGCGAACTTTCCTTTAGCTTCTACCTAGTGCGGAAGGATGCGTTTCAAAACCAGCTAGCCTACCTCAAATTGCCTTGCGCGCACTTTCTTATTGTAAGCGCGTGCCATTCTTTGCTGATATAACTAGCCGAAACACACTGCTGCTAGCCATTTTTAATCGATCAACATCAGTTGTTCTAATCGGGTCTTGACCCACTCAGTGTCTTCAATCTCCGATTCCACAATAATTCGGAGAGAGGGAATTTCAACTTCAACGGGTGTTGCAACTTCAGTTCCATATACAAGCAGATACGGAGTTTCACCAACCGATGTACGAACGGTCGTGCGGTATCCCAAAAGAGCAAAAGGCAGCTTTTCATGCCATTTCCTGGAACCTTGGATCATTTTCCTAAGAATCTTCTTGAAGTTCTTGTTTTCCGCTTCAACGGCTCCATTGGATTTTGGCTGGTAAGGGTAGAATGACGATGCATGATTTTAAATTATTCGCATACCTCCTTCATCAAATGACTATTTAGGTTGGTTGCATTGTCAGTGATAATGGTCTTTGGGATACCAAAGCGACAGATGATGTTGGAATGAACAAAGTCTACCACTGCTTTCTTGGTGACTGCTTTGAAGGTGACGACCTCCTCCCACTTGGTGAAGTAATAAATTGCAACAAAAATGAATCTAAGCCCATTTGAAGCATTTGGCTCAATTGGACCAATAACATCCATTCCCCAAGCAACGAAAGGCCAAGGAGAGGACATGGGATGCAACTTTGAAGGAGGCGAGTGAATCAAATCACCATGAATCTGGCATTGGTGACACTTGCGAACAAAACTGAAGCAATCTCGCTCCATAGTAAGCCAATAATACCCCGCCCATAGAATCTTCTTCGCCAAAACATATCCATTCATGTGAGGTCCACATACCCCCAAATGCACTTCACCCATGATCCGCTCTGCTTCTGTAGCATCTATGCATCTTAACATGTTTAAATCTGGGGTCCTTTTGTACAGAATTTCCCCATTCAGGAAGAAACCACTGGCGAGCCGCCTTAAAGTTCTTTTTTGATCTCCTTGGGCATGCTTTGGATATTCTCTTATTTTCAGAAATCATTTTATGTCATGATACTATGGTTCACCATCTGATTCTGTCTCAATTGTATTGCAGTAGCCATGTTGATTCCTAAATTGGATTTCTAGTGGATCAATATGAGCGTTGCCTGGATAAGGGAGCATCGAGGCTAAAGTAGCCAAGGCATCGACTAGCTCGTTTTGAAACCTGGGAATGTACCTGAACTCGATGGATTTGAATCTTTTGATCAAGTCTTGCATGCATTGTCTGTACGGAATAAGCTTGATGTCTCGAGTCTCCCATTCGCCTTGGGCTTGCCGGATAAGCAAGTCAGAATTTCCCATAACCAATAGCTCATGCACATCCAAATCGATGGCCATTTTCAAACCCATGATACAAGCTTCGTATTCTGCTATATTATTGGTACAGAAGAACCGAAGTTGGGCCGTTACAGGGTAGTGATGTCCAATAGGTGAGATTAGGATTGCCCCGATCCCAACTCCTTTGATACTAACAGCCCCATAAAAATACGTTTTCCATACAGGGTGATCATCTGGAACCACTTCCTCTATTGAGTTGACCTCTTCGTCTGGTAAGTATATGCTAAGTGGCATGTACTCATTATCAACTGGATTCTCTGCCAAATGATCTGCCAAAGCCTGTGCTTTCATTGCGGTGCGAGTGACGTAGACGATGTCAAACTCTGTGAGCAAGATTTGTCATTTTGCGAGCCTGCCAGTGGACATTGGCTTTTGGAAGATGTACTTCAAAGGATCATTCTGGATATGAGGTAAGTAGTGTAGTCCAAAAGATAATGTCTCAGCTTCTGAGCGACCCAAGTCAAGGCACAACATGTCCTTTCTAAAAAGGGTGTACTTAACCTCATAATTGGTAAACTTCTTGCTTAAATAATAGATTGCATGTTCCTTTTTTACTATTTCATCATGTTGCCCCAGAACGCATCCAAAGGAATTATCCATCACCGATAGATATAAAAACAAAGGCCTACCAGGTTCAGGCGGGACCAATACAGGGTGTTTTTACAGATAATAATTGATCCTGTCAAAAGCTTTTTGGCAATTGTCTGTCCACCTGATAGTGTCATCCTTTTTCAGCAACTTAAAGATGGGCTCGCACGTGGTTGTGAGCTGAGCAATGAACCTACCGATGTAGTTCAACCTCCCGAGCAAACTCATGACTTCCTTTTTGTTCTTCGAGGGTGAGAGATCTCGAATGGACTTTATCTTATATGGATCCAATTCGATGTCTCTCCGGCTGACTATAAAATCGAGGAGTTTCCCAGATGGAACCCTAAATGCACACTTGGCTGGATTAAGCTTAAGGTCACACCTTTGAAGCCATTTGAAGAACTTTTTCAAATCACACACATGATCAACTTGTGTCTTTGATTTTATGATGACATCATCGACATATACTTCAATCTCTCTGTGCATCATGTTGTGAAATATAGCGGTCATGGCCCTCATGTAAGTTGCCCCGGCATTCTTTAAACCAAATGGCATGACCCTGTAACAATAAGTACCCCATGGCGTGGTAAAAGCGGTCTTTTCTGCATAATCCTCATCCACTCGAATTTGGTGGTACGTAGTATAGCAATACACAAATGATTGTATCTCATGTTTTACGCAATTATCTACAAGAATGTGGATATTTGGCAAAGGGAAATTATCCTTTGGACTTACTTTGTTCAAGTCCCTATAGTCGATACAAACTATGGTTTTTCTATCCTTCTTTGGCACAGGCACAACATTTGCCACCCAGGTAGTGTATCGGACAGCTCTGACCACATTGCCGCTTAGTTGCTTCATTATTTCCTCTTTGATTTTGTCACTCACGTTTGTTTTAAATTTTTGTTGCTTTTGTTAGACTGGTGGAAAACCAGGATACATAGGAAGCTTATTAACCACCAGATCAGCACTTAAACCCGACATATCATCGTAAGACCAAGCAAACACATCTCTATATTCAAATAAAAGTTGAATCAAGGCATCTCTGTTTTTTTGTTCAGTGTGAATGCTTATCTTCGTTTCTCTAACTTCTTCAGGACTTCCGATATTAATCGGATCAGTTTCATTGAGGTTTGTCTTAGGCTTGTTTTCAAATTGTTCTAGCTCTCTTTTTATTTCCTCAACAACCTCATCTTCATCATATTCAACCTCTTGATACATTATTTCGATATTACACAGCTTTTTAAGATCCGGGCATGAATTCCGCATGCATGTCATGTTATTAAAGCCGGCATTAACAAAATTGAAATGGAAATAAAATGACAGGAATTAGGAAAAGGAAAATATAGAAAACTTAATAGGAAACTGAACTGCATTTCATTGAATTCGAAAGGATAGAAGGGTTAACATAAAAAAATAATCATACTGAAATGTTTGGATTACAACCCTGAAAGTAACCCAAAATACAAAAAAGATGCTGCAAAAGCAAACTACCAAGACTCCTTCCTTGTGGGGAGAGGAGTTACTTCCCAGTTGGTGAGCATGGTGTCTGGGTCAATTAATTGCATATCAGCACGACTAGTGCCTTCACCAGCCTGGATTATATTCACTTCAGAACACATCTCGTTGAGGCCATGGCAAATTTCATCAATGTTTGCATGCGCCGAGGAATTTTGACCCTCTCGCAGTCGTGGCTTGACAAAAGTGTAGAAAATATGAGGGATAGGCTATTGCAAGACCTATCCATTTTTTTTGCGGTGTTTGACTTTGTTTTCGTCTGCTTGTGTTGGCCTGAAGCCCAATCCAAAAGTACCCTGGTTACCGAACGGAGAAATAGTCTGCGAAATTCCTTGCAATGATGCCCCCAAGCCTTTTCCTGGCTTATAACCTTGTCTCATCATAACTGCAGCCACCATTATAGATGAGGCGGAAAGACGAGGATGCAGAATAGGCTTTCCTTCCTCGACATGGTCCACAGCAACCACTTCAAAGGCCTGATAGACAATGGACTCAGACCCTTCCTTAGCCTCAATACAGGGGATTAAAGGGTCTTTATAAATGGAAGACTTGTCTTCTCGGTGAACAATAATTTCTGGCCTGTCATGTTCAAATTTGAGCATCTGATGCAAGATGGATGGCACAGCTCGGGCCGTATGAATCCATGGCCTTCCAAGAAGAAAGTTATAAGAAGTAGCCATGTCCACTACTTGGAAGACAATCTCAAAGTCAACTGGACCAATCGTCATGGTGAGGTTCATCTCCCCAATGGTATCTCTTGCTGAGCCATCAAAAGCCCGGATGCGAACATTGCTGGGTCGGATTCTGTCTGTATCGATCTTCATGCTTTGCAAGGTAGAGAGAGGGCATACATCTACACTTGAGCCTCTTTCGACCATGACTCGCTTTACATAATGACCCTCACATTTGACCATCAAGTTCAAAGCCCTATTGTGCCCGGCTCCCTCCTCGGGAAGTTTATCACCAGTAAAGGAGATTCTGCTCACTTCAAAAAATCTGTTGGCCATCTTCTCTAACTGATTCACTGTGGTATCCTCTGATATATGTGCCTCGTTCAGGACCTTGATTAGTACACGGGCATGCTATTTGGAATGTAGGAGAAGAGATAGTAGAAATATTTGAGCAGGAGTCTTTCTTAGTTGATAAATGATTGAGTAATCCTGAACTTTCATCTTTTTCAAAAACTCTTCCGCATCTGCTTCAGTGACTGGCTTCTTTATAGCAAATGGCCTTCTCTAATTTGCTTGGCCTTCCTCAACTCTTCTGGAGAGTAACATCTCCCTGATCGAGTAAAACCTCCAGTTTCCCCCACTTCCTCTATGATTTCCTTGCCTTTATAGGTCATCATAGTTTTGTTGTAGTCCCAAGGAGTGGTTTTTGTGTTTGTTGCAGGGACTTGCATGGTAGGTTTGATTACGATCGGCTCTGTTATACCTTTCGTACCTTCCTGCTTCTCCCTTTTGACGGGATGGCCTCCAAGTACATATAACCTTGGGCTTGGAACACTAGAGTGAACTTCCAACCTCGAGATTTTTGGAACAAATAAAGTTGCCTTATTTGAGTTCTGGGCGCCATTCACAATCAATGGCACATCTCGGCTGGGACTTACTTCCAGACCTGCTCCTTTCTGCTCGACCAACTGACTTGTATGCTTGGTCTCGGCCAATCATACCCGCAAAATGAACATCATTGTGTGCTGGCAACAGATTATTTGTCACGTTCGGAGGTCCTCGCCATTCGTCACTACAATCAATTTTTCAGAAATGAGTCTCCCTATGGCTCTTTTCAGAGTCCAACAGTCATCAGTGTTATGCCCTGGGGCACCGGAATGATATTCACATCTAGCATTTGCTTGAAACCCATGCGAATTGGGATGCATATGGTGGGGAGTAATGGGTCCAGTTACGCCCATTTTCTTCAGCTTCTGGAATAGACTAGAATATGATTCAACCAATAGAGTGAATTTTTCTATCGGCCTTTCTCGACCATAATCCTGCCTGGGACGAGCATTGTAGGGTACCCAAAATTTTTGCTGTTGAGGTCGGGGGGACCTTGGAGCTGGTGCACGTACCTGCTGATTGGGAGGCCGAGCATATGATTGAGCATTAAACACTGTATATTATGGTGGGCCCACAGAGTATTAAGGAGTTGGCGGGGGATAATAATGTTGAGGGTAGCTGGATTGCCCCTACTGAACTTGCACATAAGGGTGCGATGCCCCTCTTTGAAATTCACTAGATCCCGAAGCCATCATGGACTCTTCATCTCTTTTCTTTCTATTTTCCAAACCTCCCGACCTATTTTGCATAGCTTGGATGGTGGCTTTGAGAGCAGCTTAACTTACAATTCTGCAGTCTTGAGGCCATTTTTGACCATCTCCCCTATTTTGATTGCTTCTGCAAATGGTCTACCCATCACGGACATCATGTTCTGAAAGTAATCAGGCTCTTGAGCCTCCAAAAAAATAGAGATCAACTTGTGGTTATCCATAGGTGACTTAACTCTAGCCGCTTGCTCCCTCCATTTGATGGCATACTCCCTAAAAATTTCTGTCCGCCTTTTCTTCATATTGGACAAGGAATACGATCCAGCGCAATGTCAATGTTGTACTGAAATTATTTGACGAAGGCCTGGGCCATGTCATCCCAAACATGCCAGTGAGAGATATCTTGGTCAATGAACCATTCGGAAGCTACCCCCACCAGGCTTTCCCCAAAGTAAGCCATCAGTAGCTCTTCCTTTCCTCCTTCACCCCTCAGCTGGTTGCAGTACCTTTTCAAGTGAGTGATGGGGTCGCCGTGTCCATCATATTTCTCAAATTTCGGGGTCTTGAACCCTCGTGGAAAATGGATATGGGGGAACAGGCATAGATTACTGAATGAAACTCTTTTGTGACCACCTAGCTCCTGTATATTCTTTATATTTTGTTCAAGACTTTTCATTTTCCTAGCCATCTCATCTAGCTCAACCCTCGTGGCAGGCTTCTCATTTTCCACTGGTGACTTGTACTGAGGAGTCTGGTTGTATGGAGCCCAGACCCCAAAAGCCATATTTGGAGAATAGTATTGGCCATCATAAGCATGAGATGGTGGCTCATTGTTTGGCCTCGTCACGGGTGGTGGCGGCGGGATTGTATATACCGGTGCACCATACACGACGAGAGGGGTGTTCCTAACCGGTGCGACTGGAGGTCGTATATTAGAGGTATCGGGGGCAGCATGGAGGCTGTAGTTTGGCACATACCCTGGTGGTATAATGGGATCGCTTGTTGCATGGAGCGGTCTTTGAGTAGCCTGGGGTAGGGTGGAAGTTCCCTCTGAAGGACCATGGGGTGGAGGTCGACCGGAAACCCAAGCTTGATATACATCTGACAATTGTTGTCTCAATTGTCTCTGACTGACCCTGCAGATTGTCACTGACCAACTCGATTTCATCACTATTATCCATTACCACTGCTCCCTTGGATCTTGTGAAGTAATGATTTGTTGCCAGTTTTCACCACAAACCAACCAACTTAAGCTTACTCTATTAAGAGGCAACAAATGTGTTAGAGTTAAGCATTTTGCAGATAAGAATCACACGTAGATATGCTATGCTCCTAAAATATCATCATCTCTAATATGCTTTTGGAAGACTTCATGTTTCATTCCGGCTTATCAATTGTTACTTATTGACACTGTTATTTCCTCCTTTCACTCGCCTTATTTTGATCCCTTACTTTAGTGTCATTTGAAAAATATTTGATCGAAGCTTTTGTGGGTTGCCTACATATCATATCGCCGCATGAATCAGATTATTACGTAGTTCAGGTACATGA
>MU678689.1:162190-176353 GCA_026770625.1 Nicotiana glauca
CAATATATAATAATAAACTTTTTTTTATACAAGACTCAAAAAGCAAGAATTACATAAAGATAAACAAGACCAGACCTAGCTCAAACAGACTTCTTAGTATAAAAGGCAAAATAACAAGATTCGAAACACCAAAAGACTCTTACAGACTCAAAAACAACAAAAGGATAATGAAAAAAGACTGATAACTAAAAGAAGACTTTGATCTTTATAATAGAATCCACCAGCATCACTGTAATTAAGGCGCTTGTTCCTGCAGCTGACCCCCAACATTGCGATATATCCTCTCCAAGTCTGCAGATATATGACGAGAAACGTTCAAAGATACTTCTGCAAACCGTTGGGGCGTCATTCCCTGACAACTCATGCAAGCTCTTGAGGTATACGTGGCTACCTCAAGGATATTTCCCTTAATGTATTCCTGAGCCACATGTAGCTCTTGATTTTGCTGACCACGGGTCTCAGCTAGATCCAGCGCATCACGCTCGCGGTCCAAGGCCATATCTTTCTGGCACCAATTTTCTAGTAACTCCCCCTCCAACAAGTTGATCATACTCTGGTAGTGATGTCTTTCTATTTCAAACTCCACGATCTGGCTCTCTTTGCTTGACTCAACTCCCCATATCTGATCACTCAGACCTTGGATTAACCGAGCAAAACTTCTACGCTCGTGATCACGGACTACCCTGAACTGGGTTTCTCTCTCTTCTTGTTGCTGAGTGGTTGCGACTATGTTCTTCTTTTGAATTTGGGCTTTGAGTGCTTGCTTCTCTCGTTCCCACTAAGCCTTTTCCCGCTCAAAATCAGCCTATTGTATGTCCATGGCTGTCTCAAGAATTTTCTTATCTTCTTGTAAAGTGTCAATACGAGATTGGAACTTTTGTGCCACTTCCCTTCTGGTATCTCTAACTCTAGCCTTTATCTCCTCCTCCCAATCAACTGCATGCCGTATGGATCTTTTTGGCCTTTGCTCGGGGATAGCCTAGTTGTGAAACCACTCAAGGTATGCGAGACTTACCTCCCCACGTTCACGATCAGCTACCATCTCGTCTATATCAGAAAATCGACCACCAAACCAAACCTTTTGTCCATAAGACTCCCTTGGAAGTTCCTCTCCCTTGAATGCCCACACGAACGGATGCATGTCCTCAATCAGGGGCCCCTTTTTCTCTCTCCCTAGCTGGCGCATGATGCGTAGGGGCACGTAGGGTTGGAAACCTCTGAAACCCATGAGTATGAAGAATGGGCGATACGTCGACATATGCATGACCCTAGCAGAAGGGAAACTATAATAGTTTCAAGTGATTCTATCCGCATTCAATGAACCAAGTAATTTTCGCCAGGCCCTCACCCCATCTAGAAGATTACAACTTGCGGCCCTGCTTGGGTGACATCCAATGTAATTCAGCCAGTTTTCATTGAAATTTATTACCATTGGATGATGATAAATGTGCTCTATGAACCACATCTATAGCACAATGTTGCATCCCTCGAAGTAATCTTCACCCTCTTGGCATCAGGTCAAATCTCGAAAAATATCTCCCAAAATCATGGAAAGAATGGTATGATCCTCGCTACTTTGCAAATACGAGACTACCGCAACCAATCGAATTCTGATGCGCCCACCACACTCTGGAAAGACCATGATCCCTAGAAATGGTATCATGAACGCAAAGATTCTCAAATCCCTCCAAGTGTCGTAACTCAACTGGTTGACGAATTCTATGCCCGAGAAATTTTCAAACCCTTTCTCGTCCCCAAACCTGTCTTAGAAATATTGCAACTGAACCCAACCTTCATTGAAACAAACCATTGGAATTCGATGGAGGCATAATTTCTTTAAAAAGTTGTTCACACCAACTTTTCTCGGAGCAGCGGGCTTTTTCCCATGAAGGTCTCTCCCCAATCCGGTGAACCCATCTAAATCTTCTAATGTGGGCGTCATTTCACAATCTTTGAACCTGAAGACATTGTTCGGGGGGTCCCAAAAACCCACTAGAGCCTCGATTAAATCTCTGTTATGCTTAATTCCCATGATGTTTGTGAGGAACTTGAGGTGTAAATACTCGATTCCATTCCCATGTAGCAAAACTAACCCACCAATTACAGAGACTGCTCGGGGTCTTATCTCTGATCAAGAATATTGGAGGTATCTCGTCCCTTACCCTTTTCTGACTGCTTCTTAGTGGAGAACTCATGGTGATCCTGGATAAGATAAAAAGGGTTAGGACTTACCTAAACTACATGCAAATTATGACAATTCATTATTATTATTGGTCAATTTAGGACTCGATCTATATATATAGTTTTTTTTAATTACAAAATATATTTTGAAGTTAGCGGACACAACAGTTGAGATGATAAAAGCGAAAAATGGTTATTATTACAAAGACGACCCTTTGATACTTCCATAGAAGGCATAAAGGATGTCTCAGCAAAAACAGCCAAACACAGGAATAAAATGATAAAAATAGACAAAATAATAAATAAAAACTACTTTTACGAAAATGACCCTTTGTTACTCCGAGAGGGGTTCCAAAGCTATTTCAGAAAAAGAAGCAAGACAAATCTAGATAAAAAATGGCTACTTTTGCAAAAACTGTCTTTCGGTACTTCCGGAAAGGTTTAAAGCTGCTTCGATAAAAATGGCCAGACATAAGGGCAAAATGGTAAAAGATGAATAAATATGGATAAAGTAACTATATTTTTTTCTTTTACAAAAATGCCCTTCAGCACTTGACCAAAATATGCTTTTTTTTTTTTTTACGAAAATATTATGCACATGCGGAATTCCATGCTCCCCCTTTTTTTTTTGGAAAAATGTGGGCTCAACCCAATGGAGGTTGCCTACGTATTTCATATTCGGTGAAAATCAAACCCGCGTAGTTCAGTAAAACTGAGTACCCCCTTTTTTTAAATGAAAAAAATTAATCTTTACAACTCACACCAGACTAGCACTATATATATATATATATATATATATATATATATATATATATATATATTCATTCTTTCTTTTTTAGAAAAAGGTTTATTTGCACTAAACTAGGAGAATTATTCTTTTTCTCTCTCTTATTTTTTTTACTTTTAATAATTACACTAATTTTTTAAGACCTGTCAACAATGCAAGTAAGCCTTCCAAATGATGTATCAAGTAGCACATACGTGAACATGATGGTTTCGAAGAGGATATCTGTCTTATACGGACTCGGCCCCTGTGCCGAGTTTTGCTAAGTCAAATGCACGTGATGCAAATAAAGCGAACCTACTAGGGATATCTGGCATGAGGTTTGTTCTTCTAGGTTTAAATCTTATTGGAGAAAGTACCTAGATTGGCTTACTCGAGCGGACAACTCGAGCCAAGGAGAGTCAGTATACCGGTAGCATTGCTTTCCGGCTTAACTGGTAATGCTCCCGCCTAAAACAGGTGTGACTAAAATCCTTCACCAGGTGACTAGCACCTCAGCTATCTCAAAGAAAGCGGGCTATATCAAGCAAATGCCCAATTTTAATTTCAAGAAGACTCAGAGGGGGTGCGTGAGAAGACAGGTTATATGCACAGTTTAAAAATTATCAAAGTGATAAAAAGCAAACAAGTAGCACATTATGCCCAAATAAATCACAGTATATACAAATATAAAGCCAAATAAAAGTCAACATGTACAAGCTCGAATTCTGGTTGTTCCCCAGTGGAGTTGCTAGAGCTGTCACACCCCTTTTTCTACCCACCCCCAAAAATAATAAGTGGGTTATGGGTTTGTGGTGGGTTAAAGAGTTTTTTCCAATTAAAGTGATAATTTTAAAATAGGGATTATTTTTGTTTCCATAGTCGCCACTTGGAATTGATGTTTTAGGTGCTCCAAGTCACATTTTATTTGAATCCCTATTCAAAGGAAGATTTGACTCTTTTATATCGGTCCGCGAAAATAAAGTTCGGGTAAGGAATTCTGTTGACCGGGGAGAAGGTGTAAGGCATTCCCCGAGTCCCGTGGTTCAAGCACGATCGCTTTATTTAACTTGGCTTAAATTATTTTGAATAAACTATGCTTTATTGGATTTCTATGTTTTACCTATCCATTTTATTTTTTGATTATTAGAATTATTAAAGAAAATTAATTTGAATAATATTACGTTGTCATAATCACACTATGCAAGCGAATGCGTGATCGAATAACAAAATTTATTAACTTGTCATAATCGCGCCTCGCAAGCAAATCCGAAATCATAACAATCAATTATTTGTAGTACTTTTTTAGAAATTACTACATTTGAGAATATTAATTCTTGAAGATTATTAAAAGAAAGGTTAGCTATCGCGCCACGCAAGCGAATTCGTGATTTTAGCCAAGGATTGATTAAATTAAAAATTAACTAAAACTAATGGATATGGCATGAGCTTGTTGAATTAATTTATTGAATGTTAAGCATCACGCTACGCAAGCGATTCCGTGAAGTTAAAGCGTGCGTAATATTTGCCTATCATTTAAATTAATACTAAAAAAAAGTGATTAAACTTTTCCCCTTTTTGTTTTTTATTACTTATTTGACCCAAAAAAGAACAAATATGACGTTATTAAAATTACTTTTGAACTAGCGCAAGACATTAAACCCGGGTGAACTTATGCGAAACTTTCATGATTTTGAGCCACTTATTTTATTTAACAAAAGACAGATTATTGATTTAAGAAAAAAAAAAAAAAACCCCCGCTTACTTTCTATTGTCATTTGGCCTACAAATTTTAGCTTATTTGGCCCATGCTGCTTAAGAACTTCAATGACAATCATAACACAAATTGGCAAGTACTCTTCTTAAGCCCAAATTTCTCATCACGTTGATGTCCAAATTAAAAACATTTTTTTATTTTTTTCATAAAAGCAACTCGCATGCTGATCATTATCTTTGCTCTTTCATCTCCCTAATCAATTTATTTCTTAATGACTAACATGATATTTCTACTCATTTACACCACTCGTTAGTAACGTAAACACCTTAAGTATTTGAATCCACTTTCATAATTACGAATCGCAACTAAATATAAAAAACCGCACTACAAAATAGGGTAATACTTTAATGCTAAAGAGAAGAACCATATTATAACATTATATTGACTATAATTTAAAGCATCAACACAATTGAAGCTAGAAGTCTTTCCTAGATAATTATACATGAACCTTAAAAGTAACCCACATAAAAGATCCCAAACTAAATAAACATAGCTAAAAATGAGGTCTTTATCTTTTCCTTAAACTAAGTAAACTTGACAAAATGCAATTTCAACCATGTATATAAAGAAGAAAACGATAATCTAACTAATTTCTAACATACTTACATGATGATAATAGCAATATGACATTCATCTTGAAACAAAATCAAATCTAACATGCTCCATCAACCAAACTGGGATCAAATGTTTCTTATTACTATCAAGAATCTGTAATAAAAGAATTTGAAAGTTACCTGGTTTGCAGAATGATAAAATACAGTAGTGCAACAACAAAAATTCAGCATCAAAACAATAGAAACAACAACAACTCAAGTGTTAAGACAACCCAGAAAACTCGACAAAGATGCTTGAAACTCGTAGCTATCAACTTCACACATTGCCTAATGGATGTTTCGATTTTTTTTTTTTTGTCAGAGTTTTTGCACTCAAATAATACTCACCAAGATCTGAAATTTCAGCTTGCTATCGATATTAAGCTGCTGATTTTTTCTCAAGATATGTGTTTTCTTAGAGTGTAAAGGATGTTCCAATTATGTAAGATAGAGTGTCTCTAAGTGTAAGATATTGTTCACCTCCTAATGAAGAAAGGGCAGCCCTTAAATAGGCAAAGAAAAGTCAATTTATTGGACAGATTTTGGTTCACCTCTAATCTGTCCAAAAGGGGTTGTATTTGTGTGCTAAAGGTTGTCCAAAAAGGTGAAAGGACAGCCTGAAATCTGCTATGGCAAGAGCCAAAGAGTCATTTCAGCCTCCCTACTAAAAAAGTAAGCTACTAGTACCCTAAGTCATGATCAGACCCATAAAATTAGATTTTAACAACATCAATACCACCCTATTAATTTTATACCAAAACAAATCACACAACTAACGATCGACAAAATAGAATAAACTTAAAATAATTAGATTAAAACAAATTGATTTGTGCAAACTAAACATAGAACAAACATCTGAATTCACAAACTAATGCTCAAAACAGAACGAGCATCGTTAACAATCGGACGATGATGTTTTACAACTAAACAATCGATTAACTAAGTAAATGATTTAACTAATACACTAAACATTACGTTTGATCAACAATAGCCTAACAAACAAACTAAAGTGAACAAGATAACTAATTAAATAAACCTAATTTAAAAATCTAATTAACAACAAACAACCCAAAAAAAAATTCAAAAATCAGAAACTAACCTACTAATAAACAAAATCATAAATTAATTATAGAGATGATGATTATACCTAACGAGCGTGCTTGAAACTATTCGAGTCACGAAAAAGACGCGGAGATGCCAGGATGCAGCTGTTCGACTCCGAAACGCACGTTTCTTTCGGGAAGACGCTAAAACAAAAGTGTTTCAGCATCTTGCCAAAAAGAAACGAAGGTCTTTGAGTCGAAAATAACAAAAAAAATAGAGGTTCATGGCATTTGGTGGTTGGAGGGCGGCAGTAGAGGTGGTGGCCGACGGTGATGAGGTTTTTTGAGGATTTGAGTTGGAGATATAGAGAGGGGGAGAAGACGAGGAGGTGGTGCAATTTTGGTGTGGTTTGATGACCGGCGGCGGCAGCAGTGGTGACGGCGCGACTAGGGTTTGATTTTGTTGATTATTGGTGGAGATTTGAAGGATTTGGGTTGTGGATCTAGAAATAGGGTGGTGAGAGGAAAAGAATGGTGTAATTTGGGGGTGTTTGGAGGACGGCCACCGCCAGTGGGCGATTTCCGGAGGCGGCACTGCCGTAGAGGGAGCGGGCGGCGGAGATGGGGTAGGAAGAAGAGAGAGGGGTGTCTAGGGTTTGGGTTCTTAGAGAAATGGCAAAAAATCTGATTTTAAAAGGATTTTATACCTCAAATGAGAACAAAGGAGGGCCACTGGATCAAGGATCATGGAAGGCTGAGATTTGATCTTGAATACTTAATCAAAACGATGTAGTTTCAAGACAAAACTACGTCATTTTGGAGCTCTTTCTTGGCCAACCGCCTAATGGACCGGGTATGGCTGAAATGGGCTCAAATTTTGGACCAATTTTGGCTCAATTTTAATTAGGGACTTTTACCTAGTTATACTATATTAGAAATTTATTTACCAATGTTCTCTATGTTTTGTAGTTTTTAATAAATATCTAGGTTTTTCTTACAAATTGTGTAGATTGCTCCTAAAAATGCTCCCACTCCATTATTAGTGCCTTTAATTAAGGGATTAAATCATATTATTTCCCCTCTTTTTTTCCTTCTCCTCTTCTCTCTCCTTTTTTGACAGAAAAATTCCTTAATGTACTCCCAGATCTCCATCTTCTCTCTTCCCACCATTGCAGGACAACACTAAAAATGAAGAAATATTCAGAAAGTGTATCATAATTGTATTTAAATTGTATCAAATACATCAATACGCAAAACATAATTGTATCATACTTTTATTATAATTATATATAACTTGTAGATGGTACATTAATATTCAAAATAAAACCTGATACAATACTAATAAATTAATATATAATTATCATATATTTATGATACAAACTGTGAAATTCGTCACGATCTCACAACTGCTCATAATTCAAATACAAATTTGATACAATCCTAACACAATTCCAATATAATTATGATACAACTTAAAACTGACTCTAAACTTAAACTGATACAATATAGTATTATACTTGTATTAGTATTGTATCTTGTATTGTTTTAGGTACAAATTGTGATACAATTGTGATAGATTCTAATTGATAATACAACGTTGATCTTCATCTTTTTCAAGTTTTAATTTAAAACATCCACCTAGAACCAACTCTAAACTTACAATACAATACAATATTATATTTTAATAGTAGTAGTATTGTATCAGAATTGTCTTAGGTATTAATGTATCAAATACAACTCAGATACAATTATGATACGTTTATCATACAATCGTAATACAATTCCGAAACTTCATCTTCCTCAAGTTTCATTATGAAATTCAACCTAAAACCAACTTTAATGCAGGGTGAAGCTTACCAAAACTTGATTGTAGAATAAATCTTCGAATTTCTTCTGCAATTTTGGGGGTATAACAATGGAAGAGGAGTAAGCAGATTTTTGGGTTAGAAAGATTATGAGTATCAATTTGGATTGTTACTTTGGACAAACAGAGGTGATGATTTTGGGATGGGTTTCTACGGTGAAGGGATTTTGGATTACTATTGATTTTGGGTATCTTAAATGTAGGATATTTTGTGTAACTGATACCCACTATTTAAGGTATATTTTATTTTTTTCTTTTTTTAATATTTGGTATAAAATTGATAAATATAGGTATATAAAGTAATTAATAAGGAGCCTAAATAAAAGTAGTAAATAGGTTCCTATTATAGTATAGGTCCCTTTTAATTAAAATACACTAGTCCAAACCCTACCCCATTTATCAAACCATTAATCAACTCTTAAAACCTATACACACACAAATAAGAACAAACACACACATATATATATAAAGCAAAAATTAGGCATTTACAATCAGTTCCAAATCTAAATTAGTGATTAGTTTTCTAATTCTAGATTTCTGTTTTTCTCTTCCTATTCACAAACATATCATTATCTTCTAAGAATTAAAAATATAGCTTTGCTGACTTCTTATAATTTAGTGCTGCCCTTTGCTTGACAGACCGTGCAGATGTTGAGGCGCACCTAGCGCCTTGGTGCCTGCACTAAATCGCCTTTCATTTTCTGTGATGTCCTTAAAATTACACAACAGTAATTCTTCTACTGCTGCTACTCCGTATAATGCAAATACCTTCTCTACCCGACAAACTACCATCTGTTTTCTTAACTTTGTAGACTTGTATATGAATTCTGTTTGTCAGAACATTCAAATAGGTGTGGATATTGGGGAGAAGGTGGGTGTGACTTACATGGACAACAAGATGTGGAAGCGAGGCTTAGATGGTTCGAGCATGTGCTGAGGAGAAGCATAGATGCCCCGATTAGGAGGTGTGAGCGGTTAGCATTGACAGGTACGAGAAGAGGTAGATGATGATCTAAGAGGTATTTGGGTGAGGTGATCAGGCAGGACATGACACGACTACAGATGTCCGAGGACATGTTTCTGTATAGGAAGGGGTGGAGGTCGAGCATTAGGGTTGTAGATTAGGAGGGAGTCGAGCGTTCCGGGGGCGGGGCCGGCCCGTTGATGTTTCGCTGTGGGTTGTTAGTAGTTTACGTAGTTTCCTCACTATTTCCTATGGTAGTATTGTTGTTTATAGTTATTGCTTACGTCTATTTTTCTATTTCTTACGATGCTGTTATTATTTTTTTTATCTTCTAGTGCTGTCATTGTCTTTTGTCTATTGTTTATTTTTCTTCTTCTCGAGCCGAGGGTCTTTCGAAAATAGCCTTTCTACCCCTCTGGGGGGAGGGGAGGGGGGTAAGATGTGCGTAGACTTTACCCTCCCCAAACCACACTTGTAGGATCTTACTGGGTTGTTGTTGTTGTGGAACATTCAAATAGGTATATCAGATTTACAAGTTCAAATAGGTATATCAAATTTAAAAAGTTACTGCTGCCCTCCTTACCTTAGGATGTTCTGCTTGTGACTTGTAAATTTTGTTTCAAAAATTTTTTGGACATGAACTTAAGATTTCATAGAAAAGGCCATCTTAGCGAATCATCAGCATATTATAAATCATGTAAATCCTCTGTGTAGCTTATGATGTAATATATCTTTCTAGTTGGGAGAATGTTATTGGGTGGCATGAAGGTGGTTGACATCTATGTCTCGACCAATGAGAGCTCATTCAAAAATTCAACCATCACACTTTGTCAGGTTTTCACTATCATAACTTGAAGTTATAGTCATCTTCACTGCTTCGTACCGAGGGTCTATCAGAACTGCAGTATTGTATTATTTTCTTGAATATGAGGCTCTTGTGCAGTCTGTCTCCATTGTTTTTTTCTTTAACTTCAATTACCTTCCGGAAAGACTTTAGTAGAACATAAAACTTATAATTTTAAATTTCCATTGCTCGTAATTACTTTTCAATGAAAAATTTTGTCATTATCGGTATTTTACTCTCTTTCTCGTTTGCTAATGGTATAACTGTACAGATAGCAAAAGCAATTTCTGAAGCGGCCCCTCTGTTGGAAGTGGATTGGGATGAGAGATTGCTTTTTCACATTGGTTACCGTCCCTTGAGATAACTTTGTGTATATTCAAGTTGGCCCTTATTATTGATTTAGCAAATAACAATGTATTCCAGGTGGAGTTGTCGAAATTGCTTGCTGGTTTCAAATATTACGTCAAGCAGTCTACGACCTTGTGACTTTAAAATGGGAAAAGTTCTTAGTAACCTTGTGACTTTAAGGTGAACTTTGTTTGCTACTGGTATTGCTCATTTGTTACATCATTCTTTGATTTATTGGACAGAACACTAGCTCTTATTTCTTAGTGCCACATTTCAGATTAAAAAATAAGTTCCATCTATCTCAAGCAACTCATTTGTTTGGTTTTTGATTGTATGATTGTTGGTTAGTATATTTCTATTTTGCATGACCAGGAGACAAAAAATTCTTCCGCTTTTGCCCTTGGATTTTAGAGAGGTAGGAGAAGTGCCATATAAGTTTAATTGAAGAACATTAGAACATTAGCCAAAATCACAAGTCAAAAAATTGCTTGTCTCAAATTTTGGAAAACTTTGGTTGTTGAACTGTTGGCTTGTATGGCAATATAGCATTGGGTATATTTTTTCTGTACTAGCATGATAGAAGGAAGAAAAAGATTCTTTTTCGAGGGTGGGAACAGGAGATGAGAAAAAAGAGGAAGGAGGGAACACTTTTTCTTTTTTTCTTTTGACATATCACATTCAATCGTTAAAAATGCCAGAAGAATCGATTAGCTATTTTTGCACTTTTTTTGGTGGAATTGTAATACTTTAGTGACAGGAAGCGAATCCATAGGTGACTCTTGGGTAAGGCTACTAAAGTTTCTGGTTCAGGCCCCCAAGAGTCAAAGGCCCCCTAAAATTTTTCTGTTAGTTATAATTATTTATATTAGTAAAATTCTTTTTAAGTTAACAAGATATTAATATTTTATTTTAATATACTACATTGGTTCTAGTTATCAAATATTTTGTTAATAGATATAAATATTTGAATTATTTAAACTCAAAATTTTAAAATATTAGACAATGTTATACAGTGGAATACTTAAAAGATAACTTCAAACCTGAAAGAAAATTTGTTAAGACCTTACAATTTTTTCTTGATTATCTAAATTAATCGTGTCTATTTATCCAATCATTGTCACATTACTAATGTTATTTCCTTACATCTTCTTAAATTTTGACTTTTTTGGCCTCTGGTTTCATTGAGCCACCGGTGAGCTAATTGAAAATCTTTTGGTATGACTACCTTGCACCAAAGTATCTTCAGTAGTCTATTCCTCGTAGAATTTATTTATGGAAAGAAAAAGAAACCCTTAACAGAAAAATATGGAAACATGTTTTTCATGGAATGGAAGATAAAAACAAAAAAATCGAAAAATCATGAATGAAATATTTCCCTTCTATATTCGTGGTATGTTTTGCCAATCAAAATGGTAGACTTTTCTTGATCATAGTGGTCTAGTAATATAACAATGGGAATTTTTCATAAAGCACCATCTTTTTGGTCTAATTTGTTATTTATAGATACCCTTTTGCTATATTACGTGTTATAGATACCTTTTATATTTTTATACAATGTATTTCATGTATTTAAGCTGTTGTATTCATTAATACAACCAAAAATATAGGCGTAAAATCTAGAATTCCAGCTAAGTTTGACATGTATTTAATTGTATTCAAGCGACATTAATATTAAATACAGTAACGTATTTGCGCTAAAAACGGAAGGAAATAAAATCACATGATATTTTTCTAATTTAACTCAACGAACTAAAACGATCCCTCATTAATCTGTATTTGAAAGATACATAATAAAATTATAGCTGAATAAAGAGAAATACATATGAATAATACAGTTGAATACAACAAAATATACCTTAACTCATCTGAATAAAACACTTAAATACAATAAAAGTACAACTGAATACAGCTGAATAAACTCTTGAATGCAACAAAATACAACTAATTTCTGCTGAATAAAATAGTTGAATATAACTAACTACAACTGAATACAATTGTATAAAACACTTGAATACAACTAACTATTGCCGAATAAAATAGTTAAATACAATTGATTAAATCTGAATACAAGTGAATACAGCTGAAGAATACATTCGAATACAACTGAATACAAATAGGCGATTTGGGCTATCTAGAGAGAGAAACCGTCCTATGGCTTCGCCGGCCGGCGGCCAGCCATTAATTACGGCTGGTCAGCCCCCTAACACATCTACAAAAACCCCAGTCTTGAAAGTTCTGGTGCAAGAAATCGCAGCTGGAAATCAGACAAGATGCTACCAATACAGACGCCGCAATTGATTAGGACTAGATCTCATTCTATGTCTACGTCGTTTGGTCATGATGAATCTCCGACCAAACATTCATCCAGCTGGTGCATACTAACATAATTATATCATCATTTTTCCACCCTCCACTCTAGCGGGAAAAAAAAAAACAATCACTTTTCCCTCCTTTTATATATCTATACACAACAATGGTTAAAAAAAAAAAATCACTCTTCATCTTGATTTCCATGGTTCCTAGCATCAAGAATTGACTTGTTCTCTTTGGGTGACGATGGTGCCCGTCTTTGTTAAACTTCCCAAGAAGAACAAAAACGGATCAAAGAAGCCGAAGCCGGCGAAGCTAAAAGAGAGAAACTAGGGTTTGTGGGAGAAGAGTTAAAAACTAGGGTTTGTGGGAAGAGTCTGGTTGTATGCAAATAGAGAGAGATTGTATTGGGGTTTGCAGATACGCGGTAATTATGTGAGAGAAAATACAAAAAGGAAGAGAGAAAAATAATATTTAGCATATATGGTACCTTAATTGTAGGATGTAACTAGATTTAGATTTTTTGCTATAAAGGATAAAAGGTATTTATAGAATGTAATATTTTAAAATGGTATTTATTTAAAATAAATAGGGTACTAAGGTTTTATATAAGGTGTAAAAATTCCTATAACAATAGCCATGTGTTTATTTGGGTGGTCCTACCCTATTGTCTCAATATTCATTCTAAGATAAGTCTTTGACCTAATCCTATGAGATGGTTGTACTAATTTTATTATATTTTTTGATGAAGCTTCTCTTTCAAAGTGCGTGATCCGTAAGTTAATATAGAATTTTATAGTCAAATTTATTGATTATTTTTCCTAACCAGTATAAATAAATTAAACAGTAGTTGAATGGACATCTATTTAAGTTAACTAGTCTTATATTACGCGCGTTGCACGTACACCTAACTCAATTAATATATACCTTTTAAAAATCATATAAACATTATATAAAAAATTGTATTTGAGTTGTAAAATATAATCTAACAGAGTGAAGAGTGTTGAATTAATTAATGAATAGCAATTTAATATATTTGACTCTTGATATTATACTATAACCGATCTATTATTTTTTAGTTTTTTACATCTCTTCTCAAGGGCACATGTTAAGTACCCTATTATGTCAGTTTGAAAAATAATTTTTGATGAATTATTAAAAGAATCGAGTTGGATTATTTTGCTAATTAGTTAATTCAGTGACTTAATTATTTGTCACACGGTAAAATATTCTATTGAATTGAACTGTTAATTCCAGCTCATGCCAAATTTCAAATATTCAATAATTATTATTTTTCCAATCGTATTCTATTTTTAAATGGTAAATTAGTGATCACTATTTTATTTTTGATTTGTGTGTTAAAGAATTGTTAGTGCTATTAACTTTTTTCAACCACTATACTTGATAATAGGTGAATTTGACTATAATCACGCCTTAAATAATCACATTCTTATGTTGTTTTGATGATATATATGA
>MU678696.1:3789-21533 GCA_026770625.1 Nicotiana glauca
AGAAGGAAATGGTTGCAAAGAGGAACAATGGCAACACAATGCAGTTTTTAAGTTGTTGAAATCGGGAGCCCGCCCGTAGAACGGAGTTACTTTTTGTTAAATTGTTAAAGTCGGGAGCCCGCCCGTAGAACGGAGGCATTACCTTTTTATTTTGTTGAAGTCAGGTACCCATTTGAGGAAGAAAGAAGATAACACAAAGTGCTAAAGGAAGGAGGAAATCATCTCCAACAAGAAGGTCATAACCGACCACCCTTTTTAAAACTGACAAAGTTTTCTTTGTATGTAACAGGAACAAAACTAGTCTGACCATGGTGTCAAAATCTTAGTCCGTTGAAACTTTCACCTAAGATAAAAAATCTTAGTCTGGTGAATTTTTCACCTAAGATAGAGGTTAAAATCTTAGTCCGTTGAAACTTTCACCTAAGATAAAAAATCTTAGTTTGATGAATTTTTCACCTAAGATAAAGGTAAAAATCTTAGTCTGTTGAAACTTTCACCTAAGATAAAAAATCTTAGTCTGATGAATTTTGCACCTAAGATAAAGGTAAAAATCTTAGTCTGTTGAAACTTTCTCCTAGCGTCAAAATCTTAGTCTGATGAATCTTTCTCCTAAGATATCAAAATCTCAGTCTGATGAATCTTTCTCCTGAGATCACATTAAATTTGGACCTAGTCTGAGAATTTATCTCCTAGCGTCAAAATCTTAGTCTGATGAATCATTCTCCTAAGATGTCAAAATCTCAGTCTGATGAATTTTTCTCCTGAGATCACATAAATTTAGACCTAGTCTGATGAATTATCTCCTAGCGTCAAAATCTTAGTCAGATGAATTTTTCTCCTAAGATGGTAATTTCAGTTTTTAAATTTCAAATTTTCGAAAGTAGGCGCCCACCTGTGTAACTAGGGAATACATTTCATGTCTTTGCATTTAGGCGCCCACCTGTATAACTAGGGAATACATTTCATCTCTTTGCATTAGGCGCCCACTTGTATAACTAGGGAATACTTTTCATATCTTAGCGATCAGGCGCCCACCTGGAGAACAAGGGAATACATTTCAAGTTCAGCAATCAGGCGCCCACCTAGAAAACAAGGGAATACATTTCAAGTTCAGCAATTAGGCGCCCACCTGGAAAACAAGGGAATACAATTCAAGTTTTGGTAGTTAGGCATCCACCTGGGGAACAAGGTAATACATTCTAGTCTTTACATTTCAAGCATGGAAATCAGTAACCCATCGGAAGGCAGAAGGCTACAACAAAAATCCCCAGCATAAATCCGAATTCAGAAGTCAGAAGGAAGTAATCAGTCCGAGTTCGAGTCAACAAAAGTTAATCACAATGAAGAAAAAACAAGAAAAAAGAAGAAGAGAAAGGCAAGAAGTTAATCCAAATGCAGAAGTGGATAAATACACAAGGCATGGCCGGGGTCACAAGGACTGCATACCTGGTCCTGATCCAGAAAACTGGAAAAGATTGAACCAACACCTGCAGCTAACTAGTATCAAAGTTCAAATCCAATGTCCACCTGAAGCACCATTCAAGATTCAAGATCAAGCTTCAGAAGACTTATAGATAGGAACCTTGTAACTCGTAGTTGATATGCTTAGTTTGTCTTTTTCAAATTTTGATTTTTGTTGTAATGACAGGACCACGGACCGGAACCTCGACGGAACGGAACCTCGATCGGCTCTTTGCCTTGGTATACTCCATATCTCCATATTCTCACTCACTCGGAACTACACGTGGCTTGATTCCTTTATATCCAAGGATATGTAGGCAGCTCAGATACCAGGGCTTAGACACATTCTCTTCCTTTCCTCTTAGTTTTAGTCTCTCTGAATAAGGGTCGGGTCAAAACACCTGTCTAGTCGTTCTTTGTCTGAAAACTCTTTGTGTTTTCAGTCAAAGAGGGGCAGCTGTAAACGTGTGATTTTTGACCCTCCCCGAGATTTCTCATACATTTAGCGTAAATATTTAATTTAGGTCTAATATAGCTATCTCAGCTAATTCTGACTCTTTCACTTTATTTTCATTACAAAAATGAAAACACACAAAAAAAAAGATATATAAATTTTAGTTTATGTATTTCTCATAAACTTGAAAAATACAAAAAAAAAAAAAAAAAACAATACCTTATCTTTTTATCTTTATATAATTTCAAAAATTACAAAAATTAGTTTCATTAATATTTTGTAGTCATTTTAATCTTTTAAAAATACAAAAATAGTACTTTATATTTTTATCTTTATATAAAACGAAAATTACAAAAAAAATAATAGTTTTATTAATATTTTGTAGTTACTTTAATCTTGAAAAAATATAAAAATAGTTTTGTTTTAATTGTGAGTCTTATTTTAATAGTTATTTTTCTACGTAGGATTAATTAAATAACGTCGTGTTCTTATTCTCGGTTCCGTGCAAAGAATAATATTCAGGTTCAAACTACCCGTTTTTAGGCCTAATTTTCGGACCTAGCCTATAATAATTCGAATCCACCACATGTGGGGACACAAATGGGAGAAATCTTCCGCCTGGAAAAAAAATGAACAAAAACCAAAACAAAACACCCTAAGGATAACCAGCACTTCTCCTCCCGTCATTACCTTCACCTGTTCCCCTCAACGTCGACCATTGTCACGGCAACGACCCCAGCCCCGTCCCAGTCACTGACCTAGTAGCAGCGTCGACCAGTAGCTCCCTTATCCTCCCCAGCTCGTCCCTTCTGAACGAACCAAACCACAGTCCCCTCCCTCTCCCGTAGGCCAGCCAGAAACTCACCAGGAACACTCACCAAACGACCATCCACGTCCAGTCGTCACTCTAGCCTCACGACCACACCACCCTTCCCGTCGACCACCCTCGACAAACGACCCTCCAACAGTCACCAAACCCGCCCGCAGCAGCGACAGTCACCAAAGCGTCGTTGTTCTTGTCCAAACGATCCTACGCTGCCAGCGAACGCTACTGCTGTCACGCCCTTCCCGTCCTCATCTGTCCTCTCCGTTTTGTTTCACTATTACATCACAGGAAATGACGAGGTCCAGTAGCTTTATCACTGTCAGTCACCGTCAAGGTTCGGTCCAGCTAACAAGAGGTTATGTCTTCTTCTCTCGTCATTATCTCTTTGGTATCGCTTTGAATAAATGATTTTTGCAGCATATATTGGTGCTATTTAATTTATTTTCTTGTTTAGTTTTAAATGTCATTTGGATCCTATCATTTTTGTGAATATTGCGGATGCTAATTTCCATGTTATTGTGTTCATTGGCTTTGAGATTTTGGTTTCATTTTGGTTGCTACAGTAGCATACTTCTATTTGTTCATTAATAGTATATGGTAATCACAAATGATGTAACAGTAGATGGTATTTGCTTTTTTCATGTTTGATGGATACTTGACCATTTTGTATAAAAGGAATCTTTTGAGCAATGAAATAAATGTTAGTTTGAATTTACTTACGTAATTTGCTAAGTTGATTTAATTAGATTAAGAAAGAAATTTGAGTCAAGGAATTGACATATATTTACTATAGAAGTATCCGTGCAATAAACTATACATTAGATTATAACTTTTGTTTTCTTTTCTAGTTAATATGTTTGAGAGACAAAACAATAAAAAAAAATAAAAAAATAAAAACAAAAGTAGAAAATCCTAATTGCCTTAGGTTTGCCCTTTTAAATAATGAAAATGAGACGAGCCTCGCCAAGTAAAAGACACAAATTGCGAGGCCCTCAATAAATGTTTGTATTAAAATACTTAGATTCCGGGATGGGCCGTTTAGCGAATTTCGCGGCCTTCCCCAAAATGATAACGCGTTAGACTCTCTAGGCGCGCCTTTTAATATTACCTCCTTAAACTCGGGTGCACATTTATGTGACCAAAATCCAAATTTCAACGAAGTCGAAATATGTTAAAGGCCACAGGTGTACTGGTACGGTGTGGTCCGAAGTACATTTTCATGACGTTGCAAGTCTTATAAAATAATAGTAATCATAAGCGGTTAAAAGTTAAAATTCGCACGTAGGTTTAACATGTATTAAAATCATATAATTTAGCCAAATATAACAGTTGAGCGACTGTGCTAGAACCACGGAACTCGGGAATGCCTAATACCTTCTCCCGGGTTAACAGAATTCCTTATTCGGATTTCTGGTTCGCAGACCGTTAAATAGAGTCAAACCTTTCCCCGATTCGGGATTAAACCGGTGACTTGGGACACCATAAATCTCCCAAGTGGCAACTCTGAATTAAACAAATAAGTCTCGTTTCGGTTGTCCTTTAATTGGGAAAACTCCTTCTACCGCGCCCTTTGCGGTGTGCAGTAGCGCCAAAAGGAGGTGTGACATAGGGCTAGGAGGTTATTACAAGACAAACTTTCAAGATAAAATAAACCTATCTTACATGGAAAACTTATCTTACAATTGGGTTCTTCTAAGCATGTGAATGACTTTAGGCAAAACCACTAAAAACATATGAAAACATGTGAAAGGGGTGAAATATACATGGTATAGCATGTGAAAGTATGTGGGAGCATGTGACGCTATGTGAAAGTATGGTGTTGCATGTGACGAAGCATGTGGAAGCATGTGGAAACATGTGAAAACAAGTTGAAGTGGGGCCCGGATAGCATGGAAAGATGTGGAAATTTGTCTTAACATGGGTAGGATATTTTTGAGGGATTTTTTGATGGCTAATTTAGGATTATGCTGGGATTAACAGGAATTTAAGTAATTATCCTTCATTGATTCTAGGGTTGTCTTCTAGGCATCTTTTCCAAGACCTTGTGTAGTAACGCCTGGAATTTGACGACCCTTCTTCATTGTGTTCTTTCTCTTTTGGATTGAAAGATGTAATCCGCAACCTTAATCTGGAAATGTCTTGAGTGATCTTTTCTCAGATGACTTTGTATGGGGTTTGATATTCTTTTGCTGCTGCTCGGACTCTTTCCCAGTGAGGATGATTGCTTGTATAATTCCAGCTTGCCCAATCTTTTGGCCATATCACTTCCGGTATACACCTATTTTGCTGGAAAAAGGACTCTTTGTGCCTCGCTATATTTTTCTTCCATTGATAAAATGGACATGGAAAATTTCCACCAAAATGATGCCTCTACTTGCGCCTGGATTTTCCATTAATAATCTTTACTGGCCTATGAAACATGAACACCTTTGCTGTGTAGGAATCATTGAAACATTTCATCCAGAATCTTCTAGGTTTAAACCATAGCAAAAATATTTTAAGAGCTGGTGCAATATTATCAAAATCCTTGAAGTCGTTGCATTTGAATTCCATAAAAATATAATACTGATGGCATAGGTACCAGAAAACCCATAATAGTTCTTGCGGAGAATCCTTAGCTTGAGCTATGAATATATGGCAAAATGGATACTCTGGATTGACCTTATATGGCTTGCGAATGGACCCTCCATGTTGTCGGAAAACTTGGAGCTCATAATGAGTTCTTCTTTCAATAATAATTGATGGATAAAAGGGATCCATGAGATAGAACAATTCCGGTGGATGATCTGTTGGCTTTAATGAACTTGTTCCTGGTAAACTTGAGAACATGAAGATGTGACTGATTTGCTTTTCCTTAGATTTCGGTTTTGCTGGGGAAAACCTCTTTGAGAATTCTTCAGGTCGGGACAGAAAATCTGCGAGAATATTATCCTTTCCTTTCAGGTGTCCGACTTGAAACTTATATGGAGAGAACCATTAAGCCCACCTGAGAATCTGAGGATTGAGAATAATTTTTGCATTTAGCTGAATCATCTTCGGAAAGGCCTTCATATCCATTTCTACTAGAAATTCTGTATGAATAAGGAAGAAATTGAATTTCTTGATTCCATTCTTTACTGCAAGAATTTCCTTGAAAGTGGAGTGATAATGTTGCTCGGCATCTTTGAACTTTCCACTAGCGTATCCGCATATTTTTCTCTGGCCATCTTTTTCTTCAAATAGAACAGCACTCCAATATTCATTACTGGCATCAGTCTGTAATATCTCCTTACCGTCCGAAGGGATATAGAGGGACTTGACATTTTTAGAAATTCTCTTTATTTCCTTGACTGCTTCATCTTGAATACCATGTTAATGTTGAATTAGAATGCGATATTTTTTATTGTTATGGCCCAATTTTTTTTCCAATTTGTTATATTTACTCTTTAATTTTTAGACCACAACAACAATAACAATAATATATTCCGTGTAATTTTATAAGTGAAATTTGAAAAAGATAGTAAGTACTCAACCTTGACTTAAGTCTTTAATTTTTAGGCTGATTTTGTAAAGTTGCTTGTTTGATTTTTTTTTTTTTCCGCTAGAGAGTCCAACTTGCCTACTGTGCCGAGACAGGAGCATATACTATTTCTTATCCTATTGGTTGTCTCATTGTTATGTCAAATTGTAAAACGATATTTTTTCGTGAACTATCCCCTTTTCGTCCATTAAATTAAGAGATTTTTATATTCATATGCCACGTATAGGAAATCTTATTACCCTAAATGTTTAAGGTTTAACTTAATTACACTTAGTATACCAAATTATCAATTCTATACCATAATTAATTAATGGTATAATTAATTATAAATTTTTTACTCCTTAATTAAAGGAATCTGCACGTTTCTCACTCCTAACCCCTCAGTCCCGCCCACGTTTTACCCATACCCACGTTCTTTTTACCATTTTCTATCTTCTGAAACCAAATTCTCCCTCCAAATTCACAGAAAATTGAAGAAACTCTTCAACAAAGTTGGTTCCCCATTTTACTCCAGTTGAAGTTCATCAAAATTTAAGTCAAATCTTCAAAGTTCATACACACATTTACCTTCAGCTTCAAATTTTCTCAATGAAGAAGAACAAACCTTCAGAGAGACAAGAGAGCAGCAATTCTACCATTGACATCCATTAAAAAACTTTGAAGCTTTGAATTCAAATTTGGGTTTTCAAAAATCATTATTTGTTTTGATTGGGTATAGTTGGAAATAACTGGGAATATGTTTTGGAGTTTATTCTCAATTTTGAGGGGTTTTGGTTAAGATTAGACTTGGTTTTGACTGAAATTCAGATTGAAACTCGAAGAAGAAGAAGAAGAAGAAGAAGAAGAAGAAGAAGACATATTGCAGAAATTATAGAAAAATTGTAGACTGTTTTTGGCAGAAGATTTGTAGAAGTTTTTGTCATTTTTGATTTGTGAAAATAGAAAACAAAGCACCTACAATTATAATACAAATAATCTACAATTTATCTACAAAATATCTACAAACTGGATACATTGAATTTTTATATCCTAATTCCCATCCAATTGTAGCATAATTGTGATTTTTGACATAATTACGTTTTTCATAAGATTTGTAGAAGTTTTAGCCATTTTTTATTTGTGAAAATAAAAAATAAAATATCTACAATCAGAATACAAATAATCTACAATTTATCTATAATTTATGCAATATGTCTTCTTCTTCGAGTTTCAATTTGAATTTCAGTCAAAACCAAGTCTAATCTTTACCAAAACCCCTCAAAATTGAGATATAAACTCCAAACCATATTCCCAATTATTTTCAACAACACCCAATCCAATCAAATAATGATTTTCAAAAATCCAAATTTGAATTCAAAGCTTTCAAGCTTTTTAATGGCTGTCAAAGGTATAAAATAACTGGAAGAATATTTATTTCCATAATTGTAGCGCACCTAAATAGGAATATCTGGAAGAATATGATTTGATTTGATTTACGCCAAATCTTTTTAGAATATTCTGTTCCTCAATTTTAGCTCCACAAATTAGGAAGATTCAGCTACTATTACTTAGTATTTAATAATTGGTATAACAACTGTAGAAAAAATATGGACAGAGCGGGTAAATTAGAACCTATGCACATTTTTGGTAATAAGGTTTCATATATGATATAGGATAGAAAAAATCTCTTTAAATATTATATATGGCTTTCAATAAGGCCTGGTCCGATCCAATCCGTGCGGGTCTTAAAATTTATCGTGTCAGATCAGAGCAGCCCATCATTTAGACGAACCTTAAAATGGTCAGCTTAACACAGCCCTAATAGGGCCTCGAGTTGGGCTGGGCCATCTCAATGGAAACGTAGTAGATTAATGGGGTTAACCCTTCCCTTTCATCAGATGGTGTCCAACGTTCTTCTTCCTCTATTAACCAAAAGCCAAAATATTCCCCAACCCAACCTAGAAAATGCTTCACCATTTTTGGCTTAAAATCTCTGCTCATGCTACTATTTCTGCCATGGCTTCCAACGTTCAAAATCGAACGGCCAACTTGACCTAAAATTCAATTTTTCTATTCAAAATCCGGCCCAAAATCAATCGTAATTTTTGCCTATAAATAGTGGTATTAGGAAAACGATTTGGACAAGCTCTGGGCCGCACCTTTACACCGCAAAAATAGTTGGAGCCGCCTACTTTCACTTCATGTCTAAGCCTCAGCCGCCCCTGTGACGACTCGGTCCGTCGTCACGTGAGTTACCGCCCCATTTTTCTCATATTTTGTTTCTCTATACTTCATTATTGGTATTTGAGGTGATCGAGTCGAATTGGATTGGTTTTAGATGGAAATGAGACACTTAGTCTCTTAAAGGAAAGCTTGTTTTGAAAAAGTCAACCGGAAGTTGACTATTTAGTTAGAGGGCTTGGATGTGAATTCTGGTAATTCGGTTAGCTTTGGGAATGATTTGTGACTTAGGAGTGCGGTCGGAATTGATTTTGGAGGTCCGGTGTAGAATTAAGCTTGAATTGGTGAAGTTAGTATTTTGGCGAATTCCAGTTGGTAGGTGAGATTTTGATCCGGGGGTCGGAATGGAATTCCGAGAGTTGCTGTAGCTTCGTTAGGTGATTTTGGATGTGTGTGCAAAATTTCTGGTCATTCAAATTCCGTTTGGTTGGGGTTTTTATCGAATGCGAGTTTCAGAAGTTTGGTTAAACTTAGGCTTGAATCCGTCGTGAATTGGTGATTTTTGTTTTGTTGGATGTGTTTTTATGATTGAAGCGAGTTCGTATGATGTTTTAGGATGGGTTGGCTCTTTTGGTTGAGGTCCCGGGGGCCTCGGGGTATTTTCGGGTGGTCAATCGGACCAATCTTGGCCTTTGGGAGTTGCAGAAAACAGCTGAAGTGTTGTAGAGATTTTTGCTTTATGTGATAGCATAGAGAGCATTGCGATCGCATAGGAGGTTCTGTTAGGGGTTCTGATTTTGCTCTATGCGATCGCGTAAGAGGGTGTGCGATCGTATAGGTTGGTAAAAATGTTCAGTGCGATCGCGTTCGTGGGGTTGCGATCGCGTAGTGTAATTGGACCTAGGGTCCCTCGCAGCGTTTTGTTCTATGCGAACGCGGAGCTCGGAGTGCGATCTCATATGTGTGGAAGGTTGTGCTCTGCGATCGCAGGGGCAGTTATGCGATCGCATAAGAGGATTTTTAGAGGTTGGATTTTTGTGCTATGCGATCGCAATAGGAGTGATGCGATCGCATAAGGTTATTTTACACCTAGGCAGAATGTTTTAAGGTCATTTTATCCGCGAACCAAGTTTATTTTTTACCATTATTAAGCGACCTTAGGAGATTTTGATGGGATTTTGATAGGGTTTCGACTGGGAATCGATTGAAGGTAAGTCCTATGGCATAGAAACATAATCTAATTATGATTTAACACCTAAATCCATGGAAATTAATTAAAAAGGGAAGACCTAGGGCTTGTGTTTTTGAATGAGAAATTGGAATTTGAGGGAGCATTTGGACTCCTATTTTGGTAAACTTTACATGTATAGACTCGTGTCGAGATGAGGAACATTTTGGTATAAAAATTTCTGACTTTCGAGAAGTGGGCCCGGGGCTCGGGTTTTGCAAATTTCGTGATTTTCTATATTTTTCGAGTCTTTTCGATTGGGTTGTATCCCCTTAGCATATTGTAACGTATTCGTTGTGGTTTTGGCCAGATTCGACGCGCGAAAAGGTCGATTCGCGAGGAAAGGGCATTGCAAGCTTGTCTTTGGCCGGCTAGAGGTGAGTAATTGATGTAAATGCTGTCCAGAGGGTTTGAAACCCCAGACTTTCACATCGTAATGCTATATTGAGGCGTGACACGCATTCTATGACGAGTGTGGGGTCGTTTACTGATGGAGATTGTGACTTGGTCCATCCCGAGTGTTATTTTCACTATATTGGCGATTGAGACGCATATCTTATTACTGTGAATTGGGCTTATTCCCATGTTTTGGGCCTTGTGCCGACCTGTAGAATCCTTATGGGATCTTCATTGGTTTTTCTTACTTGTTTGTATACGTTATACTCTCAGTCATATTTTCTACTGATAAAGTAATAAAAAGGACTGTGTTTTAATCATGAATATTATATGAAAAGGATATGAGGGCTGAGATCCCTATAGTATGTCATGCCCGAGTGGCTGTGAACTTATTTGACTGAGATGGGTCGAGGACCCGATAGTGAGGATGTGTTTCCTTAATACGGATCGGGCTGCACGCCGCAACGATGATATATTTATATTGAGGCCCAGAGCCTATTTGATGCCACGAGATGGCTGACATTGCGCTAGGGCTGTAAGAGCCCCTCCGGAGTCTGTACGCACCCCTAGTGAGCATCGCCGACGTTAAATAAGTGGAGCGGGCTGCACGCCGCAGCGGGTACTAGAGTGTACCGTTATATGTGTTGCATCTTATCATGCATTATACCCTTAACTGTATTATTGTTTTACATGTTTACACCGATATTAATCTGAACTTTTAAATATAGGTTACCTTGTGTATTTTTCTGCGATTTCTTACTTTCAGATTGTATTTATGTTTATTACTCACTGGTTCGGAGTACTCACTTTACTCCCTGCACCTTGCATGCAGATCCAGATTCTTCTTAGGCTGAGTAGATCCAGTTTGATCGAGCAGAGTTAGATTTCGGGAGCATCGAGGTAGTTGCATGGCGTTCGCAGCCTTAGATTCCTCCCCTCTATCCCTACCTTTTGTTTCCGCATTATGAGATCTAGACAGACTTTGTAGTAGGGTGACACTGTCTTTTTAGAGACTCATGTTCGTGACACCGGGTCCATGGTTGGGCTACATTCTGTATTTTGTTAAACTTTCCCATTTTTATCAGTATTTCCTGATCTTTGACTTAAATGGTTTGGTGATTTACTGTTTTATCTATCTATCTCTATTTATCGATTGGGTTTAATATTGGAAATGGCCGGGCTTGTCTAGTACTGTGCTGGGCGCCATCATGACCGGGTTGGGGTCGTGACAGCCCCATTTACCCCCTAAAATATTGAGTTTCAGCCGCCACATTTACCCAAAGTTGAGGGATTTTTGGCCGCCTCTTTCTCCAAGATCTGGTGCAGTATTTTCTCTCCCTCTAAAGATAATTTGTTCAAGTTTCTTCCTCATCCGTGTTTAGTTTCGAGCCATAGCAGAGAAGTACTCCTCGTTGCTTGCTCGTAGATGTTAAGGGAGCTGGTTCGAGGTTAGAGTTCGATAGTGCACCTAAGACCCCGCCACAGTTCGCCGCCCTGCAAAAGGTCTATATATTCTTCTCTTTGCTCTCGTTTTCTTCTTTTTTATTAGAGCATGTTCATACTTGATGTGTGCTTGTTTTAAGTGTCGTTAGTTTCTGTATTGGGACCACAAACGTAGGTGTTCAACCTAACGTCTGTTTAAATGGTTATTAAAAATAATGTTTTTGTAGGAGATTATATTCTTGCGCCTATTCTTTGAAACATACTTTGACTGATATTTGATAAAATGCTTATATGAAATTACTCTGTTTTTCTCTGTACTTCTCTGTTAGAAGTCATAATTTAGGAAAGAGTTTTCTTTTCATGAATTAGGCACGTACGAAAAAACTCTATTACTAATTGTGATTTAGAACCCTTTCACTTAGACATTATGCTTAAGATTTCTAACACTTCGTGTAAAATAGATTTAGTTAAATGAATACCATAGAAAACATGTCCATAGGAACTTATTTTGATTCACTGTCCAAAAAGAAAAAGAGAAAAAATGAAATTCTTTTCTTCATCACTACCGCAAATGTTGGTGAATGAATATAAGTGATTTGTTCGTTACTTTAAGAAGATAACACTTGGACAATAATTTACTGCTTATGCATTGAAGAATCATACCTCTATTAGAGTGGGAATACATTTACCATTCTTATTTTCAAGAGATACAGGGACCATGAGTTTGGATTCTCTTTCATTGGAGGTTTAGATATCTATGCCTATAGGGATTAAGTGGCTTTTTCCTTAAAAAACTAATTTAGTAGAATACATTTAGGACTTCTATGATTATATTTTGTATTAGCCACGTTAGATTTCGCTAAGATGAACCTTTTACATGCTTTTTTGTAACCCCGACCGAGTTCAAAATGAAGTAGTAACTTTCCTCATTGTTTAGCTTTGTCATAAATAGGTTTAGATGATTGTTGTGACAATATGATAACACAATAATTTAGGATTCCCCTTGTAAGTGTTAAAATTTGGCTAAATGTTGCATATAAAGATTAAAATATTTCTAGCAGCAAGTATTGACAGTTTGGTCTCATATTTTATTATCATGAAAGGATATTTAGGAAATCTATGTTAGATCCCGTGAAGTTGGGATGAAAAAATAGAAACTTGATTGCTATTTGAGTGATATGGCATTTTAGCTAAAATTCTCTTTCCTTTTTTTTCCATGTTATGAAGTCACCTCAAAGTAAATAAATTCTTGAATATTTGTAAGCGCACCTCACTTGAGGTAAAATAGCAAAAGTCGTGGACTTATTACTGTTAGTTATCTAAAAATTCCCTTAGGAATCATGGCTACAGAAACCTTGTGCCCTATTTCTATGGTGCTGGTTAGTATATAGTTTTGAAAGTGTGGATAACTTTGTTAATTTTATATTTATGTCTTGATGAAATATGTCCATGTTGCTGTGTGATTGTCATAAAAAATTTATATTTCAGTTATGCACTTAATAGTGCTACTAATCTAAATAGCGAAAAACAATTATTTCCTACATTTCGACAAGAGTGTGGCTGGAAATTCATAAAGTAATTTGAAACTATGACCTTCTGCATAATTTAATCCTGATATACTGTTAAGAATCAAGTTCCACTCTCCAATCCTTCTTATCATTGCACATGTTGATTAAACTCTTAAGTTATTTTGCTAATTTTTTATTTTTCCCTTTCTTTCCATGTACACTTTGGAGCAAATGAAGTCTTAATTCGAGACTCTCGCAGTGAAGTCGCATAGAGACTCAACGTTATTACCACCACATGGAGTCATTGTATACCACTCCTTAGAGCACCGGATAGTGAGAAAAACACGCGAAACTTGCTTGGGTCGCCTATGGCGACTTTTGTCTTTAGCGTTTATTCTGTTTGAATTTCCCGGGAGTGATATTTCCTTACTTTTGTGTGATTTGAGTTATTTCAGTTTAACTCTGTTAACATAGGACTACAATAATTTTATCATATTTTGGGGCTTCACTTAGTTATTGAAGTATTTATTTTAGCACATAGAATATAGAACCTAACTTAAGGGGCTTTTAAAATCAATAACCTTTTCCTCATTTCATATAACCACTTGATAATAAACCCTGTCAAGTCTTTCAAATTAATGCAAACGAGTATTTGTGAGGAATATTCTTTCGAAAAGAACCAAGTGATTTTAATAATTATGGTTTCAGAAGTTATCTTTTACCAAGAGTAGTTCTTTAAAGCGTTCTTTTGAGCTCAAATGGGATCTCTGATTAAATATTTTTTTAGAGTAATTTTTAAGCTTCTTTTAGCCAAGACCAGTGAGCTTTTCTTTACACTTTTGGGCAGACAATATTTAGTCCCTAAAATTTATTAATTAACCTAAGTTTGGAAGGTTAATTATTTTTAATGGATCTTAAAATGTGCCTTACTCCTTCCTTTTCAGAAAGTTAGAACCCTTACCTAAAATTTCTAAGGTTAAGCACACCATAAAAATTAGTTAACTTTATCGCATTATTTAATAATTAGGTGTTCTAATTCACCATTAAAATAATTAGGCGTCGACCATTTAATTAATTAAAGCTCAGATTTACCAATATGTTATACTCTAATTTGACCTGTGTTAAAATGGGGTATAACAGTCCTCAACTGGGACCTGATTCTGAACTGGGGCGGCTGGTGGATCTACAGGTGTTGCCCTAGCTGTTGATGTGCGGGCTACACCCCTGCCCCTACCACGGCCTCGACCGCGACCTCGGCCTCTAGTGGCCTCGACTAGTGGTCGTCCGTCCTGACCTGTAGCATGTGTCCTCACCATCTGTGAGAGAATAGAATAACAGAAGTTTAGTACTAGAATCAACATATTCGCACGGCAGGAATTTAAAGAATGTGAGGTTTTTCCGAAAGGTTCTGCGGCCTCCCGAAGATAAGTACAGACATCTCCGTACCGATCCGCGAGACTCTACTAAACCGGCTCATGACTCGTGAGACCTATGTAACCTAGGCTCTGATACCAACTTGTCACGACACTAAATACCCTGGTGGTGATGGCGCCGATCACAGTATTAGGCAAGCCAACCCAACATTTAACCACAGTAAACTCTTTTTATGAAACCATTTTCTAAAACCGATTAAGTCTCAAATTGTCATATGAAAATATATAAATCAACGAAAATATGCAAAAATCAGTACAAAATATACCAACACAACCCAACAATCCGGTGTCACTAGTAATGAGCCTCTAAATACAACAAGGACACTGTCTGAATAATACCAAATAAGTGTGAAACAACAAAATACTAAAATCGGAAGGAGGAAGGCAGGGCTGCGAATGCCGTGCAGTTACCTTGCGAGCTCCGATAAAGCTCTGAGAGTGCTGGGAGCTCTTAATCTGATGCTCGGGCACCTGGATCTACACACAAGGTGCATGGAGTAACGTGAGTACGCCATATCAGTAAGTAGCTAAAGTAAATAAGGTCTTAGTGCAGTGACAATCAGTTAAAATCATATAACAAGTCTCACAGAAATATCAAGTCAAATTCTGCAATTTAAAAGCCAATCATTTCGTAAAATTTCAGTTTCGATTAAAAATCCTTTGAAAACAGTTATCCAATATTTTTCAACAAAGGCTCAATATAAAAGAAGAGTGAAAGCAACAAAAGTCATAAACAAGCCTCGTGGGCAAGGTATCACTCATAAATCTAGCCTCTCGGGCAAGCCTCTCAGTCACTCGTGACTGAGCTCTCGTCAAGCAATACTCACACTCAGCACTCTGGCTCGATAATATCTCATAATAGTATGTAACGACCCGACCGGTCATTTTGAGAAATTAAGCTCCGTTAAATGGCATAAGGTCTGGAACAGCTTCGGAATATGAGTATCAACTTGTGTGCATGGTGAAATTCTGCTTTCGGATGGTTTAGAGTCAAATTTAGAGAAGAAATCTTATTTTGGAAGTTAGAACGGTGAAAAGTTGACCGGAATTGGACTTCTGGGTAAATGGCCTCGGAATGGGTCGTGGATAATCTCAACAGCTTCGTATGGTGATTTTAGACTTAGGCGCAAGTCCGGATTCAGATTTGGAGGTCCTTAGAGTAAATTGAGGCATTTCAGCGAAAGTTGAAGTTGGAAAATGAAGAAGTTTGACCCACAGTTGACTTTTGGGATATCAGGGTCGAAATGCGATTTCGAGAGTTGGAACAGCTCCGTTATGTCATTTTGGACTTGTCTGCAAAGTTTGGCGTCATTTTGAGTTGAATTGATAGGTTTCGGCATGTGTTTCGATATTTGAAGATTTAGAAGTTCATAAACTTGATTTTTGGTTTGATTCGTCATTTCGATGTTGTGTTATATGATTTGGAATTTCGAACGATTATATGTTAGGTTATATGACTTGTGTGTGTGATTAGACGGGGTCCCGGGGGCCTCGGGTGTGCTTCGGATGCCCAACGGGTAAGCTTTTGGAGTTGGAAGAAAATTTGCAGCAACTCTTCTGATATTTTCACTTCTGCGGTTTAAGAACCTCCGAAGCGGCCTGGCTCACAGCAGAAGCGATTTGGGCATATTCTTCAGAGACCGCAGAAGCGGTCTAATTTCCACAAAGGCGAAACCGTAGAGGCGGTTCTTATGACCGTAGAAGCGGAATTGGTGATTTAAGTGAGGAGTCGTAGAAGCGGCTCATGGTACGCATGTGCGGGACCGCAGAAGTGGTCCTTTGTTCGCAGAAGCAAAAAACACTATTCTGAAGAGGGGGAAATCCAAGGGTTTATTTCAAAAGTTAGAGAAATCAAAATTTAGCTCGGGAGAAGGCGATTTTGGGTGGATTTTGAAGAGGAGATCACTAGGTAATATTTCCTTAGCCTCATTTAGTTGTTTTCTATCAATATCTAGTTAAATCCACCATTAGAATTCGAATTCAAGGTCAAAATTGGATGAAACTTCTTAGACTTAATTATTGCATTTTGAGTGGGCATTTGACCTCCGACTTGGGAGATCTTATATGGCTAGACTCGTGAGAGTAGGAGGTCTCTGAAAATGTGAAAGTTTTTCGATTCCGAGCCAATGGCCTGAGGGGAATTTTGGTCATTTTACCTAATTTCACGCTTTAGCTTTGAATTAAATGATAGAATCAATTGCTTGAGATGTTAATTACAATGTGTGATTTAATTGAATAGATTTGGGCCATTTAGAGTCGAGAACTCGTGGCAAGAACATGGTTGCTAGTTGATTTTAGCCGGTTTGAGGTAATTATCTTGTCTAACCTTGTGTAGGGGAATTCCCCTTAGGATTTGAGTCTTCTCTGTTGATTGTATTCCGTGCACGCGAGGTGACAAGTGCGTGCTCGGATTTATTTGCGGTAAATTGTCCCTTGTAGGCTCTTAGACCCTTGTAATCACTGAGTATGAAGATGTTATTGATACGATTGAGTTCCCTGTTATTAGTTTCACCTCTACATGTCTTACTTGGAATTTATTGGCTCTTCTTGAATTATTCTTGCTGCCTAATTGACTTTTACTTGTTTAACTGAAGACAATTACCCTTCTATAGTCATATTATCCATCCTAACTACTCGCCTTTATTTGGAAGTCATAAACATTATATCTCATGTAATTAATTGGTCTTAATTGGAAAGAAGTTAGATATTTTATGATTAGTTGACATTTCCTTAATTGAAATTATTTGATTCATGTTAACTTCCTTATTATTTGGATACTCCTTGATTGTAAGTTCAACTGTGACTTCGTGCAAATATATTACTTGTCCAACTGTTGTGGTTACCGGTGTAGCTATTACACACGTATTACGTCTTGTTATGTTGTGAGGTTATTGTGTTTTTCTTGGTGTTCCGTGACGTTATTGTTTCTGTTGTGGACTCCCTTGCCGGGATGTCATTGTCTTCTATTGTTGACTCCCTTGCCGAGATGTTATTGTCTTCTATTGTGGACTCCCTTGTCGGGATGTTGTTGTCTTCTATTTTTGACCCCCCTGCCGGGATGTTGTTGTCTTCTATTGTTGACTCCCGTGCTGGGATGTTGCTATTCTATTAATTGGGTTGTAGTGCGGGATACCAGGAGATCCCCCATCACATATATTGAGGATACCAAGAGATCCTTGGGATACCATGAGATCCGCAGCACATATATTGAGGATACCAAGATATCCTTGGGATACCAAGAGATCCCTAGTATATATATATATATATATATATATATATATATATATATATATATATATATATATATATATATAT
>MU678696.1:28788-39783 GCA_026770625.1 Nicotiana glauca
GATACCAAGAGATCCACAGCTCATCTATTGAGGATACCAAGAGATCCTCGGGATACCAAGAGATCCCCAGTACATCTATTGAGGATACTGAGAGATCCTCGGGATACCAAGATATCCCCAGCGCATCTATTAAGGATACCAAGAGATACCCAGTACATCTATTGAGGATACCAAGAGATCCTCGGGATTCCAAGAGATCCCCAGTACATCTATTGAGGATACCAAGAGATCCCTAGTGTATCTATTAAGGATACCAAGAGATCCTCAGTATACCAAGAGATCCCTAGCACACATATTTATGTTTGGGCTACAAGACGATATCCTAGAAGATCCCCTGTTAAACTTATTGTGTTTTGAATTGATGTGTTCATTGATTCTACCTATATGCAACCATTTCGGGTGCTTGCCGTTCCATTTCTTATACTTTCTAGATTGTGGGGTTCTTGTTAGACACATTTGCACAAGCATACACGCAGTTGGTCACTCCCTATTAGAGGTGAATGCCTTCTGATTTTGCTAAGGGTGGGAATACGCCCTCGATCATCCATTATATATGTGAGAGTGGCTCTAGTTAACCAGTTAGATGTTAGCATTACCTTGAGACTTATGGGGCACATGATGCCAGGTGTTAGATTTTAGATGTTGGGTTTCTGTGAGTTATGATTTGTCTGTGAAACTTGGCAAAAATGGTGGTAAGAGTGAATAAGACCTTATGTGATCATTACTGTAGGATATGTGTTATGGACTTGTTCTTTCCTTGCTGAGTTGTGACCTTAGGATTTGGATTGTGATTTCCGTCGTTATGCATCGTAAGTTATTATTTTCTCGTTGTTACTTGTTGTTCCTTTCCCTTTTTGTGAGTTGTAGCTTTATTGGTTATTTCATGAGTCATTACATATTACTATATAATTTATGTTATTCCTATGATTATACTGTTTATTGACCGGTAAGTGTCCAGACTATTCCTCGTCACTACTCCACCAAGGTTAGTCTTGATGATTACTAGGCACCACCGTGGTGTGCTCATACTACTCTTCTGCACATTTTTGTTGTGCAGATACAGGTACTCCATTCAAGTTTGTCATCCTTGGAAGGAGGCGTATCGGTAGAGACTTCGAGGAATATCTGCTACGTCCACAGATCGAAGAGTCCCTTTCCAGCTTTCCTGTAATAAGTATAACTCTTTCAGTATTTCTCCTTGTAGAGATATTCTTGAGTCATAGCCTCTTATGTATCCCTCAGCTTTTGATTTGTGAGATTCCGGGTTTTGGGAATTTTTGTTAGTTTCGAGAGTTGTAATTGTATGTGCTAGGCAGCACCTTAAATGCTGATCTATTTCGCTAGTTCAGTTTAATTATTTTCTTCCGCAAATTGGTTTATATTCCGCATGGTTAGGCTTACCTAGTCGTAGGGACTTGGTATCATCACGACATGTTCACGGAGGGTGAACTGGGCTCGTAACATAGAAATAATCATAATAACAACTACGACGTGCAGTCCGATCCATAGTTTATAGTCGACTATGCTCACTGTGGGTGTACAGACTCCGGAGGGGCTCCTACAACCCAAATGTCATATCTCTACGGCACGCAGCCCGATCCAATATATATTGTTGCGGCATGTAGCCCGATCCATATTAGATATATAATCCTCACCATTATGTCCTAAACCTCTCTCAATCATTAACCTCACGGCCACTCGGACATATCAGAGAAAAATTAGGGAATTCAACCCAAACGGTTTTCATATATAAGGAAATAGAGTGATGAAACCAGTTTTAAACAATAACAGGTAAACATGACTGTGGATATGCTTTCAAATCAAACAGAATGAGGAAAGTAGTAAAAATACCCCTAAGTGTTTAAACAGGTTGTAAGAAGGCCCCAAACACGGAGTACAGACCAACATATAGTATCAATCTAGAAAATGCGGGATATCATAGGTTCCAAATCAAATACGCAGCTTAATAGTCGCTACGGGACAGACCAAGTCACCATCCCTACCGGTGCACGCCCACACACTCGTCACCTAGCATGTGCGTTACCTCATTTATCAAAATAATACGAGATACCCAGGGTTTCATAACCTCGGGTCCATATTTACAATGGTTACTTACGTCAAACCGGATGAAATACTATTCTGCGACGCCCTAGCCTCGCGAATTGACCTCAACTCGTGTCAATCTATCCAAAATCATAATCATGACGTCAAAATATGCTAAAGGGACGAAGCCCACACGAAAATAATCAAATTGCAACACAAATCCCGTAATTGGTCTGACCCGACTCCCGTACCCACGTCTCGAAATCCAATAAAAATCACATCAATAGAATCCTTATCCTCCCACGAGTCCATACATACCAAGAATACCAAAATCTGACCAAAAATGACCCCGCCTTAACTCGCGTGAATCTATCCAAAATCAGAATCATGACGTCAAAATATGCTAAGGGGACGAAGCCCATGAGAAAATAATCAAATTACAACACAAATCTCGAAATGTTCCGACTCGACACCCATGCTCACGTCTCAAAATCTGATAAAAATTCACACCAATAGAATCCTTATCCTCCCACGAGTCCATACATACCAAGAATACCAAAATCCAACCACAAATAACCCCTTAAATCCGAAAATTTATGTCTCCAAATTTCCAAGCCCTAAATCCCCAATTTTGCTACTAATTCCATAGATTTCAAGTTTTAAACAGTTAAAAATCATCGTAGAAACAAGTTTAGGGTCCAAAAATATTACCTCCACGAAACCCTCTTGAAATCCCTCTTCAATTTGTTCTCCCAAGCTCAAACCCGTATATGAAAATGGTGAAATAACCCAAAAATTTGCGAAGGACTTAATTTATATGTTCTGCCCTAGCTAAATTGCTTCTGCGATAAAAAATCTCGCACCTCCATATCCGCACCTGCGGTTCTAGGTGTGCATCTGCAGAGTCCACTTAACTGCTCATGAATCGCACATGCGATAAAAATCCCACACCTGCACTGTCATAGGTGCGCTCGAACCACCGCATTTGCGATTCCAATCTTCTTCAACATTGGCCCCATCTGCGACCCTCTTATGCTTCTATGGGCCCGCACGTGCGGTCCCCAAGCGGCAGTTGCGGTTATGACAGGAACTTCAGCAACTTCAGCTGCAAATTTCTAACTGCAAACCTCCCCTCAACTACCTGAAATCATCCTGAGGCCCCCAGGAGCTCAACCAAAAGTACGGACAAGTCATATACCACTATGCAAACTTATACCAATCTTCGAAACACCTAAAACAACGTCAAATCAACAAAATAACATTGGATTCAAGCTTAAGGTTTCCAAAAACTTTCGAATTCCGTTTTTCATCAAAAAGTCTATCAAACCTCGTCTGAATAACCTGAAATTTTGCACACACATCACATATGACACAGCGGACCTACTCCAATTGTCGAAATTCCATTCCAACCCCTATATCAAAATCTTTGCTACCAACCAGAAAATGCCAATATTCCAATTTTGCCAATTCATGCATAAATCTAGTCCGGACCTCTAAATCACATTCCGATCACGCTCTCTAAGTCCCAAATCATCTCACAAAGTTATCCGAATAATAAAAGTCCGATTCTGAGATTGTTTACCCACAAGTCAACTTCTAGTTGACTTTTCCAACAAAAGGCCAACTTAAGAGACTAAGTGTCTCCTTTCTCTACCAAACCACTCCGAACCCAAACTAACCAATACGATAACAAATAATACAGCTGAACAACGCATAAGGAAGCAGAAATTGGGAAAACGGAGCGGTAACTTATAAAACGACCGGTCGGGTCTTTCTAAGTAAGTATACAAATCTTATGAATCTAATTAAACTTTTATTGTTCATCTTTATAGCTTCGGATGAATAATTCAATTCACAATGATCCCTAACGATCACTAACAAAAAATTATACTATATTCTTTCATGTGTGCTTACTTACTAAAAAATATTTTAATATTTTTTTATATTAGTTAACAACAACGTGTACGAATGAAATCGATACACAAGTGCAGAGAAATTAGTTATAAATATAAAAAGTTGTCATTTTTCTAGACCGACAAAAAAAGATTGCGTTTCGCATAAATTGTGATGAATATAGAAATGACTAGTTAAAACTATTAAAAAGTAGAGAACTCAAGCAACTTAGAGCAGGTCCAAACTCTTTGGGTAACTTGAGGAAACAATTCCTAATATTTATTTGGAGGCATTTTAAAACATGGCAGAGCTGGTAGATGAACAAAAGCGAAATGATTATTTGTCAGTGATAATAGGTGAATTATACTATAATTAGACCCTAAAGAACCATATTTTTTGTATAGCTTTGTTGTAAAAAGTGATAACCAAATGCTCTGATTAGTGCTTTTCATGCTTTACAGGTGATATCCAACGAAAGAAGTCGATGGAGCAGGTTTGGGATCAATTACGGAGAAAAGGAGGTCAATCAAACAATGCCCAACAAATGCACCAAATGAAAAGTCAAAAGCAGTGCTGAACTTGGCCTGCCATGTTCAGACCGTAACCGTAGTAGGACTGTGGTAGAGCAGAGCTGTAGATTCAGAGAACCTATTGGCCGCGGTCCCGGCGTAACCACGGCAGAACGCAAAAAAGCCAGGGACAAAAGTGTCAAGTCGGGAAAACGTGGTGTAAAACCCTTATAAAAGTAGGAATTCGGCCACATTAAGGAAGATTTATTTAGAGAGTACTTTGGGCAAGAAATACAAGTGTGAGAGATCACCCAAAACATCATAGTTCTTTATTTCTTCTTTTTCTTGCAATTTTACATGATGAATATTTTCGTAGATTATCTTCAAGTTGTTATGAATAGCTAAATACTTTAGTCTAAGGTTTTAATGGAACCTATTGAAGGATGAACTTCTTGATTATGTTCGTATAGTTTGCCGGTTAATCTCTATTTGTTCAATTACGTATTTATTGTAGTTAATTGACAAGATCCTCAATTAGCTGTGCCTATTTAGTGTGCATAACTCAGGAGTGGTGCATATTTAGGTAATTATTGAACAACACCACTCCCAAAGTATAAGAGGTATCTATAACTACATGATTAAAGGAGAGATTAGGGATAACGAAGCCTTGGGTGTGATCTAAAGTGAGTTGTAATAAATAAAGTCAGCTAGCGTAACTCGGGAGAGTGCGTCTAGTAAATTATCGCAATTACTCGGGAGAGATTTACGGTAAAAAGAGTGCTCATGATTGATAGAGATATTTTGGTGAATCTATATGAAACATAACCGAAAGGAATTCCATCAATAGGGGAAATCACTACCTTAGAACCTTCTCATTATTGTTTTCAACCCAAGCATATTTAGTTTACAGCTGTTATTTATTTATTTATTTACTTTCAATCTTAGTTAGTATAAATACCATCAACTATTGTTTACAACATTTGGGGAAGTTGATTATAAAGAATTTAGTGATTCCAGCAAACGTAATTGATAGGTTAATTCTCTGTAGGATTCGACTAAGGACTTGTAAACTGGATTATATTTGCAAAGATCGCATTGTCCTTTTTATAAGGCATAGTTGGACGTGATCAAATTTTGGCTTCATTGCTGGGGACCTAACGGTATTGTCAATTACAATTGAAAGAAGTACAAAAATTCTTAGTGTAGTCAGTTTTCTCTATACCCAATTTTAACATTTGTTAGACTGGGTTGAACAGGTGCATGCCTAGACACTCATCGAGATCTAGTGAAGTATTATAAGCATTATCAGATCCCGAAAAAAATTTCAGGACTTTGAATCGAGCCAACCAAGAAAAGAAACAACAACCAACAACTACACAATTTGAAATAATCATGGGAGATAACCAGGAAAACTCACCATCACCAATAGCGCATGCGCCAGACGATTCTCTCTATGACTGGGCATAACCCACATATGAGAATCTATCCACATCGATAGTAGTCCCGCAGATACAGGCTGAGTCATTCCAAATCATGAATAACATACTGCACTTGTTGCAGAATAAGGGATTATTTTCGGGATCACAAGTTAAAGATCGTCAGCAGCACTTAAAGAATTTACTGTCTATCTGCAAAACCCAAAGGCAACCCAATGTAACACCGGAGCTGCCCAGAATTTCATGTCTTTCTTATTGTTTCCATCCTCAGTGATAGGAGGTGCCCAGACTTGGCTGAATTCACTCCCCATAAATTCTATAGCAACGTGGGATGAACTAGTCAAGCAATTTCACAACAAGTGCCACCCACCCAACAAGACTGCTCAACAAATTGATGAGATTTTGAGTTTTAAATAGAGAGCAATGGAGACTTTGCATGAAATATGGGAGCGTTTTAAAGGGATGCTGGTCATATGTCCACACCATGGTGTTTCAAATCTAATGTTGGGGAAGTGGTTCTATATGGGATTGTCAGATATCGTAAAGAACATTGTTGATGCTTCTACTGGTGGGACATTCTTGAGAAAAACATGGAGAGAGGGCCAGATTCTGCTTGACAAGATGGCACAGAATTCGGGCTAGATAACCAGAGGTACGCCTATCACTCCAGTGGTGCACTCAGTTCCTTTAGATCCATCCAATTCTGTGGCTGAAAATATGGCCACCTTGTTGACACAAATGAGCATACTCACCAAAAAGGTGGAAGAGTCAGGGCAGAAACAACAGGTACATATTGTTGATACTACTAATGGGGGCTTGTGCGCATCTTGCATTATTTAGCCAGTTGGTAATCAATGGAATGCAGAACATGATCATCATCACTACCTTGAAGACATGAACTATGTGTCAAATTATGCCGGCCAGAGATAGGGTGGTGAGAATTGGGATCAACAAAATCAGCAGTACAGGCCAGCACAGCCACAGTTCAACACCAGGAACATGGGAGGTATGAGACCCCCCAACAATATGGCACCTTACGTACGACCACAGGGATACAATAATTAGAATCAGCAGCAGGGGTACCACCCACCTCAGCAACAGCATGGTGGAAGGCAGGAAGATGGGTTTGCTAGACTTGAAGCAATGATGCAGCAGGTTATTAGGTCTAATGCAAAATCAATGAGACAATCGATTCACATGATGCAGCAATCAAAAATATTGAGGTACAGATGGGCCAGATTTTGATATCTCTGAACAATCCTCCTCATAGGACACTACCTACAGACACTCAGATAAATTCAAAAGATCAGGGACCAAAGCAGTTGATGGCGATGAGTTTACGTAATGGTAGAGATCTGGATGAAGAGAAAGAAAGGGATTGAGAATTTAGATAGGCTCAGACACTCATACCAGTGCCCATCGAGCTGGATGAATCAACGAAACTGACAAAGGTGACTATCTAGCCTACTCAAGAAGAAAATAGTAGTTAGAAGGTGACCGAGAAAGAAGCTGAAATAGTCCAGGAGGTAGTAGTTGATGTATCAGCTGAGAAAGATCATTCCCAAGTGATTGGGAAGAAGAGACCCCCTGCACCCTTCCCCCATACGCTGGCTAAGTACAAAAAGGAGGAGCAATACAAGAAGTTCTTTGACATGCTAAAGTAAATCCAGGTAAATATACCATTGATTGAAGCTTTGAAGGAGGTTCCTGGGTATGCAAAAATGATGAAGGACTTGATGTCCAAAAAGTTTGACTTTCAATACATGGCCACAGTTACTCTTACTAAGACCTGTAGTGCAGTGGTGACTAGACCAATTGCCGAAAAGCTATCTGATCTAGGGAGCTTTACAATTCCACGCACTATTGTTAATTTTGCTTTTGCTAAGGCACTGTGTGATCTAGGGCCCAGCATCAATCTGATGCCCCTAGCAATTTATAAGAGGTTGGGCATTGGAAGAGCTAGACCCACCTCTATGTTGTTGCAGCTTGTTGATAGGACTGTGAAACGACCCTCTTGAATCCTAGACGATGTACTGATTCGGTTAGGGGAATTTGTGTTCCCTGCAGATTTTGTGATCCTAGACTGTAAGGTGGATGAAGAGATTCCCATAATTTTGGGAAGACCATTCCTGGCCACTGGGAGAGCTCTAATTGATTGTGAGACTGGGGAGCTCAAGATGAGACTAAACGATGAAGAAATAACATTCAATGTGTAGAAGTCTATGAGGTGACCAAGTTAATTCGCCAATTGCTCTCTTCTTGATACAGTGGATGTAATTGTAGAGACTGATGATGAAAGGGTGACTATTAAGGACCCGCTTTCTACATGTCTAGTGAATTTAGATGAGGTAAATGGAGATGAGCTGGCAGAATGGGTGTTGGCTTTAGAGGGTAGAGGGTTCTAGGATAGACCCCTAGAACATGTCAGACATGTCGGTTTCTATCGGCGATTCATAAAGGAATTCTCAAAGATCGCCAACCCTCTCTGTTTGTTGTTAGAAAAAGATCACCCTTTCTTGTTTTTTGATGATTTCAAGGTAGCATTTGAGGAGCTGAAAAAGAGGCTAGTCACAGCACCTATCATAGTTGCCCCCTACTGTGAGCAACCGTTCGAACTAATGTGTGATGTTAGTGACTACGTAGTGGGGGTAGTGTTGGGCCAGCGGAAGGATAAGCCGATGCATCCAATATACTACGCTAGTAGAACGCTAAGTGGAGCCCAACTGAATTACATTGTGACTGAGAAGGAGAGGTTGGCGTGGTGTTTGCTTTTGAAAAGTTTCGATTATATCTGATTGGTTCCAAGGTAATTGTATATACTAACCATGCAGCTCTCAGGTACCTAATTGAGAAAAAGTAGTCTAAGCCATGCCTGATTTGTTGGGTGTTGTCATTGCAAGAATTCGAACTCAAAATTCGTGACCGTAAGGGCACAGAAAACCAAGTCGCTGATCATCTATCGCAACTTGAAGGAGCTAAAAAAGTAATCGAGGTCGAAGAGATCGTGGAAACCTTTCCAGATGAGCAGCTGCTCGCTACTAATCTTGAGGAAGCGCCATGGTACGCAGACTTTGCTAATTACCTGGCCTGTGGTATAGTTTCTCACAACCTTTCATCTGTCCAAAGAAAATTTTTTTATCGTGATAGCCACATGTATTATTGGGACGAGCCTTATTTGTTTAGAATATGTGGTGACAATATGATCCGGAGGTGTGTCCCTAAGATAGAACAATTTTCTGTTTTGCAGGCTTGTCACGTATCAGCATGTGGAGGACATTTTGGAGGGGTCAGGACAGCCGCAAAAGTGCTTGAGACTGGATTCTTTTGGCCAACAGTGTTTAGAGACGCGCACCTATAGGTGAAGGGCTTCAATGAATGTCAGCGGACCGGGAACATTTCCCGTCGCCACGATATGCCCATTAACCCGATTTAAGAAGTGGAAGTGTTTAATGTCTGGGGGATTGACTTCATGGGTCCTTTCGTCAACTCATTTAGCAATAAATACATACTAGTTGTTGTGGACTATGTGTCCAAGTGGGTGGAGGCTACTGCGTTACCCACTAGTGATTCAAGAGTAGTGGTGGGATTTCTGAAAAAGAACATATTCACCTGATTCGGGACACCACGAGCGATTATCAGCGACGGAGGCACACACTTCTGTATTAGAGCCTTCCAAAAGTTGCTTGCAAAGTATGAAGTGAACCACAAGGTGGCTACTCCGTATCACCCTCAAACTAGTGGGCAGGTAGAAGTGTCCAATAGAGAGATCAAGAGTGTGTTAACCAAGATTGTGAATGCCACAAGAACTGATTGGGAGAGGAAGCTAGATGATGCACTCTGGGCCAACAGGACCGTGTTTAAAAAACCAATTGGTATGTAACCGTATAAGTTGGTGTTTGGAAAGGCCTGTCACCTACCAGTGGAACTTGAACATAAAGCGCGGTGGGCATTGAAGCAGTTGAACTTAGATATTGAAGCTGCTGACACAACTAGAATCACTGAGTTTCATGAGCTTGATGAGTTCAGACATCTTGCTTTTGAGAGCACAAGATTGTACAAGGAAAGAATGAAGAGGTTACACGACCAGAACATTATTGGGCGACATTTCAAACCCGGGGACATGGTATTGCTCTAAAACTCAAGATTGTGGTTGTTCCCTGGTAAGCTTAAGTCAAGATGGTCTGGACCGTTTCGAGTGGTTGAAGTATTCTCTTCAGGTGCTATAGAGATCGCCTCTAAGAAATGCTCCCGTACATTTAGAGTCAACAGGAAGAGATTAAAACTATATGTGGGCATGAACGAACCAAAGGAGGGTCTGAGATCCACCTGACTGAACCTCAGAGGTCGAGCGAGCCTTAAATGCACTCACGTGTGTCGTGTTGCGACGTTAAACCAGGCGCTGCATGGGAGGCAACTCACGAATGTATTGTAAGTGTATTCTATAATATCATATAAAAAAAGAGAGAGAGGTTGAGCAAAGCTTGCGCTCGTGCTGCGACGTTAAATCAGTCGCCTCATGGTAGGCAACCCACGATAGTAGAATTTCTAACATGTTGTATATATGCAGGTTAGTGCGGAGGATGTTGCATCAAGAGCCTGGACATATCATGGGTAAGCTAGGCATTAAATGAGGTAATAGTGACTAAGGGGCAAAAGAATGAACATAACCCCAACAATAGGCAGCAATTAACGGGTCCACCGCGGTCGTGGCGTAACTGCGGTAGGACCACGGTCGTGACCCCTCTCTAAAGTTATCCCACTACAGTCGCGGCGTAACCGCGGTAGGACTGCGGTCTTGACCCCTCATTGAAGTTATCCCACTGTGGTCATGGCATAACCGCGGTAGGACCGCGGTGGACCAGAACGGGCCCAGGTATGAAAACGCAGAATTCCCCCCCCCCCCCATTTTAATTACCCTAACCTACCCACAACCCAACCCTTACCAACCGACAACCCCCCTTTTTCTCTCATACTCTATCATATCTTCTCTATCTTCTCTCACCTTCTTCTCCAAATTTCTTCTTCTTCTCCTTCCCAAACCCTTTTCTTCTCCATTCTCCTTCTTCTTCTTCTCCCCAAAACCCACTCTCTCTTCTCTTTTATTCTTCCCATAA